>ML108144.1:0-124836 GCA_003697995.1 Taxidea taxus jeffersonii | reverse complement strand
AAAAAAAAAAAATAAAGCCTCTGCCTTCAGTTCAGGTCATGATTCCAGGGTCCTGGGATCGAGCCCCGAATGAGGCTCTCTGCTCAGCGGGGAGCCTGCTTCCCTTCCTCTTTCTCTGCCTACCTCTCTGCCTACTTGTGATCTCTGTCAAATAAATAAATAAATACAATCTTTAAAAAAAAAAAAAAAAGAAAGAAAGAAAAGAAAAAGAAACCAAAGCCCAGGGAAGTGAAGAGTTTTGCCCGAAGCCAAACAGCAGATGAGTGGCCAAGAACGAATTCAAACATGGATCTGACCCACTCCAAAGTCATCCTTCACCTCCCTGTAATTCTGAACTGTCCCGTGTTCCTATTCTCTATGGCACTTCCCGCAGGTTATGTATATATATATTTGTTTACTTGTTCAATAGTCTCTCTCCCTAGGTTAGTTTTGCTTATCATTAGAATCACCTCAAGTAGAGTGCCTGACCCCATAAGACAGCCAATAAATGTTTATTTGAGTTGAAAAATAATGCAAGGGTAGAGCTTGTTAAGAATATAGAAACCGGGGCGCCTGGGTGGCTCAGTGGGTTAAAGCCTCTGCCTTTGGCTCAGGTCATGATCTCAGGGTCCTGGGATGGAGCCCCACATTGGGCTCTGCTCAGCAGGGAGCCTGTTTCCTCCTCTCTCTGCCTGTCTCTCTGCCTACTTGTGATCTCTGTGCGTCCAATAAATAAATAAAATCTTAAAAAAAAAAGAATATAGAAATTCTTTCCTTCCTCCCTCCCTCCCTTCCTTCCTACCTTCCTCTCATTCAACAAATTTGAGGGGCACCTGGGTGGCTCAGTTGGTTAAATGTCTGCTTTTTGCTCAGAGTCCTGGGATTACCAGCTTTGGACTCTGATTCTCCCTCTGCCCTGCCCCCTTGTGCTCCCTCTCTCTCTCAAGTAAACAAATAAATTTTTTTACAAAAATTTGATCATTATCTCTTTGTCAGGCTGACTGCTGGAGGTATTGCCATGATCAGATGGGGCTCTGCCCTTAGGGAACACACAGTCTAGTCGAGGGGACACAGCTGGGTGATGGCATTTCAGTGAGATATCTACTGGGATGGGAGGGGGGGGACACAGAGGCTATGGGGACATAGAACAGACACTGAGTCCAGCTGGATGGGGAGGGGTTCAGGAGAGTTCCCTGCAGGAGATGATATTTAAACTGAGACCGGAAGGATGAGTTAAATTGATAGGTGAAGAGACGGGGGTGGGGGCGGGGACAGGAAGGGAGGAAGGGAAACTGTGTACACAGGACCAGAGGTGAGAGACCTTTGGCACCTGCCAGCTTCCTTCCTGGAGTCCTTAACTGGCCTGCGCTCCTGCTCCTGGGAGTGGACAGGACCATAAGAAACACCTGTAAGGACACAGCCAGCCTGGAAACACGACATTTGGAATTAGGGAACAGGTTTTTAAACTATAATGATTACTGGCTTTTCTGATCTTATAGAAGTTATACATTCCTTTTATAGAAAAAAATGAGAAAGAACATATTAAAATAAAAGAATAGGGAGGGAGGGGAAAAGCATCTGGAATTAGAGAGACTTCAGTCTGAATTGAAGCTCAGTCTGTTCCTAGCTATGCAGCCCTGAGAAAGGTACTTCTTGGGAAGCTTGGGTGGCTCAGTTGGTTAAGCAGCTGCCTTCGGCTCAGGTCATGATCCCAGCGCCCCGGGATCGAGTCCTACATCGGGCTCCTTGCTCAGCGGGGAGCCTGCTTCTCCCTCTCCCTCTGCCTCTGCCTGCCACTCTGTCTGCCTGTGCTCGCTCCTACTCTCTTCTCTGACAAATAAATAAATAAATAAATAAAATCTTAATAAAAAGAAAAGAAAGGTACTTCTTCTCTGTGACCTTCAGGCTCTAGGGAATGGATTGTCCATACCCACAGCACTGACAAGGACACAGATGCAAGGATTTGTCCAAGGTCCCACGAGCTGGTCATATCTGTCTGTGGTCTGAGTCCGAGACCGGAAAGAGAAGAGGCAGCTCTAGAGTCCTGTCCATTATTATATCCACGCTCCTACCAGGACAGAAGCCAGTGGAGAGAGACAGATCCTGACAGAAGCTAAGGCAGGATCCAAGGCAGGATTCCCCTGCATCAGCTGAGAGTGGAGTGGGGCAGGAGGTCAAGGCCTGAGGAGTCTGCTTGCATCCCAGTCCCAGCCTAGAAGATTTGAGGCCTCACCAAGAGGTGCAACCCCTCCTTTTCAGTCTCTTCCTGGCAACCTGGCCTGGCACCCCCCCTAGGATGTGATATCAGTTTAATAATTTAGCAGATGCAGACAAAGATAGCAGCTCTGAAAATAAACCAGCTAGGCCCCAGCCTCCATCTCCTTTCCTCAATAGACTCCCCTGCCCTCCCCACAAGGTTTCTGGTTGCCCCACACCTGTCAGTTCCCCAGCCTGCCAAAGAGCACGTGACCCCTCCTTTTCCATGTCCTCCCTCCTACTCACCTCCTTCTTCTCTCCATTCTCATGTTAAGAGCTTTCATATTAATTAGAGCTTAAAGGGATCTTGTCTTTAAGTCACAAGGCCTTGAGCAAGTCCCATCATTCTAAGCCTCTGTTCGCACAATCAGAAAATGAGGCCTCTGGATTCCTAGAGGTAGCATGAAGAAAATGTCTGGAGGGTGGCAATGATTTGGACAGGGGACTGGACCTCTTTCCCAGGAAGGCACAAGTCCAGTGTCAGTTCCCTTTCAGTCAACAACACTGCAACCCACCCTGCCGCTCCCTCCTGAGAGCTCACAGATTTTCTTTGTTTTTCATTTCTCTTGTGATGAAGATTTTGCCCTTGTTTGTATTCCTAGAATAAAAGGCTATGACTTATGTTCATAGTGGATGCAGCAGGTATGATGTGGGAAACAAAGGGAGAAGAAAAATTATTAAATTTCTTTACTACCTACAGCCCATCGCCAAGTCCTTCAAACAGTGATCTTCCTCTAGGGACTCAACTGCCTCCATGTTAATACTTTGCTAAGGACAAAAGGCAATCTTAGCCCAACCCTCCAGGATCCTGTAAATTGACTTTGACATATACAAATTCCTTTGGGGAAGGTGCCTGGGTGGCTCAGTTGGCTAAGCATCTGCCTTTAGCTCTCAGATCATGATCCCAAGGTCCTGGGATGGAGTCTGGCATCAGGCTCCCTGCTCAGTGGGGAGTCTGCCCCTCCCTCTCTCTCCACCCTTCCCTGGTTTATGCTCTCTCACTCACGCTCTCTCTCAAATAAAGTATTTTTTTTAATTCTTTTGGAAATTCCTTTATCTCTACTCTCCTCCACCCCAGGATATATGCCAGGATATAAACATCTCTCAAACATATGACCCACTGATATACATCTGAAGAGTCTCATGACTCAGCTTTTACTAAACAGTAATAAATGACCTTTCCCAACAATAGCTAGCCCCCGAGCCCCCCTACCCCCAGGATCCTGGAAACCTTGTTTCCAAAATACCTGGGAGGCTTACACTATCCCTAACCCCCTCCCAACTTGAAAGCATGTAAAAGGCCACTCCTCATGACCCCAGTGCTGCTCTTTCTGCCCACGGGTCCTGTCTCTGTGCTTTAATAAAACCACCTTTTTGCACCAAAGACGTCTCAATAATTCTTTCTTCCCCATCGGCTTCAAAACCCTACATCAGGGCCACGTGCATTTGCGGCTCCATCACATTTCTGACAAATAGAAATGTTACTTCCTTCTGGGAAGTTGAGAAGAGCACTACCCCTCCCTCCTCGAAGTTCTGCTCAAACCACTGCACCTTTATGGGTCTCTGTTTCTACATCTCTAAAGTGGCCAGGTGTCAAAGGGTAAGTAGAACAAAGTCAGACTCCAGGATCTCCAGACTGTGAGCTCCAAAGGCGTGAGTGAGATTGTATCTGTGTTCATGCATTCATTCAACAACGGAATCAAGCACTTGCTAGGAACCAGCCACTGGGCAAGGTGCATGGCAGTAAATAAAAGCACAATCCCTAATCCCCCAAAGCTTAAATTTCAGAAATCAAAATAATTAAGACCCAAGAAGGGTGCCAGGAAGAAAATACCTGCTAATTTTTACCTAGTGGTTACTCTGTGCCGGGGAGTAATCCTCCTGGCTGCCGCTGTTCTTAGCACACACCCCATTTTACAGATGAAGAAACTTTAGAACAAGCTGATTAAGTAAGTGTGGCCAAGGTCACAAGGAGTGGCCAAGCTAGGATTCAGTCCAGGCAATCTGCCTGCAGAATCTATTTTCAACCATGATGCTATCTATAGTGAGTGCTTCCCTAGAAATCATGAACAAGGAATCACCTGGTGACATGATAGAAAGAGGAGTCAGGGAGGGCTTCTCCTTAGAAGGTGACAGTTAAATGGAGACCTGAGGGAGGAGCAGGAGTCAGGCATGTGGAATTAAGGAAAGAGATTTTCCAGCAGGAAAAAAAAATATGTGCAAATGTCCTGAGACAGAAAGATCAGTGTGTTCAGTGCTTGGTAAACCAATAGGAGAATGGGGTCAGAGCTGAGGTCAGGGTGAGGATTAGTGCAGGGGAAGCCTTTGAAAGGCTTAAGTGGGAATCAATGTGATCAGATTTGTTTTTAAAAGATTGTGCTGTTTGCCGTGTGGAGAGTGACCTGCAAGGGAACAGAAGGAGGATGAGGGAGACCAGTTAGAAGATTACTGCAGTAATCCAGCTGAGAGGATGTGGCTAGGCCAGGAGTAATGGCAAGAGATGCGAGGGAGGATGGATTTGAGCTTTATTTGGAGGCTAACCGATGGATTAGTGGAAGTCGGGGTAGGGTTAGGGCAGAGAATGCCCTCTGGGGTTTGTGGACAGAGCAGCAGAATGAATTGTGATGCCCTTGACTGAGATGGAAAAGAGCAAGGGAGGGACAGGTTTCACGGAGAAATCAAGGTCAAGAGGTGTTTTTCTTTTTTTTTTTTTTCCCTCTAAATGTTAATTGCTTTATCACAAAAATAAGAACAAAGGGGGTCTGTAGGAATAACCCATTATATCTTCCCATTTTTTAGCCCAGCTAAATATATCTTACAGGGGTTATACACTCATTTTCAAAGGCGAAAGATTATTTGAAAGAAGTGACATTAACACAGCATTCAGAGAATAAGGTTTGAGTTACTGTGCGCTGGAAAATGGAAATATAACTTGTAAAACCATGTCCACTAAGTATCAGTCTAATGTAGAAAGGCAAAACTTTAAAAAAAAATAGGGGAAAATATATATTTCTGGTAAATTCTAATAGTTCCCACACTTACCAATTCTACCAATTCCTAGTAGTTCCCACACCCACCAATTCTCCAACACTGGCTGGGTGTTCTGTAATTCGATTCAATTTTGGTACCAACTGGAGATCGTGTAGACTGCCCAGGACAAGGCTCCTTTCCACAAGACTGTTCTCCACTTCAGACCCCAGTCACAAGCACTAGGACCTCAGGTTCCCCACAGCTCTCGATGGACTTGGCAAATCAGAGTTTCCTAGGAGCCACTCCTTGGATTCAGTCATTTGCTAGACTAGCTCACAGAAGTGAGGCTCACATTTATCTTGACCAGTTTATTATATAATAAAGGATGTGATGAAAGATACCACTGAACAGTCAGAAGAAGAGATACAGGATGCCTGGGTGGCTCAGTTGGTTAAGTGGCTGCCTTTGGCTCAGGTCATGATCCCAACGTCCTGGGATCACGTCCCACATTGGGCTGCTTGCTCGGCAGGGAGCCTGTTTCTCCCTCTGCCTCTGCCTGCCACTCTATCTGCTCTCTCTCTCTCTCTCTCTCTCTCTGATAAATAAATAAAATCTTAAAAAAAAGAAGAAGAAGAGATACATAGGGGGAGATCCAGAAGGGCCCCAAACGCAGGTGTTTCTGTCTCCTGGGAATTAGGGTGTACTGTCTTCCAAACATGTGGATATTTTCACCAACCCAAAGTTTTCCAAAACCCATACTTTGGGAATTTTTATGGAGCCTTCATCATGGAGGTATGATCAGGTTTTTAAAAATTTTTTATTTTTTTAAATATTTTATTTATTTGACACAGAGAGAGCAATCACAAGTAGGCAGAGAGGCAGGGGAGGGGTGGAGTGGGCAGGCTCCCTGCTGAGGAGAGAGCCTGACCCCAGGACCCTGAGATCGTGACCTGAGCCAAAGGCAGAGGCTTAACCCACTGAGCCACCCAGTCGCCCCATGATCAATTTTTTAAAATATTTTATTTATTTATTCATCAGAGAGAGAGGCACAGCGAGAGAGGGAACACAAGCAGGGGGAGTGAGAGAGGGAGAAGCAGGCTTCCTGCTGAGCAAGCAGCCCGATGTGGGGCTCAATCCCAGGACGCTGGGATCATGACCCAAGCCGAAGGCAGACGCTTAACAACTGAGCCACCCAGGTGCCCCCCATGATCAATTTTTTAAAAGATGTTTTTTATTTATTTGGGAGGGGAGCAGGTGCGGGGGGGGGGGCAGGGAGGCAGTGGAAGAGAGAGAGAGAGGGAGAAGCAGACTTCCCTCTGAGCACAAAGCCTGATTCGAGGTTCGATCCCAGGACCCTGAGATTATAACCTGAGCGGAAGTCAGACTTAACCGACTGAGCCACCCAGTTTCTTTCTCCTTCCCAGAGGATGAGGCTGAAATTTTCAAGCTTCTAATCATGGCTTTGTGTCTCCAGTGACCTGCCCCCCTCTCTGAAGCTATCCAGGAGCCCACCAAGGGTCACCTCATTAGAGTAAAATATGCTCCTGTGACCCAGGAAACTCCAAGGACTCTAGGAGCTCTGTGCCAGGAACTGGGGTCAAAGATTGAATATTGGAGCAAAAGGATGTTTTTTATACTCTCAGCACTTGGGAAACTGCAAGGATTTTAAGAGTCCTGTGCCTGGAACTAGAGCACAGACCTATGTATATATATTTTTTTCTATTATTTCATAACACCCAAATTGGATATCCATGATAAGTAAGCAGGTATATAGATGCATCTGGAAGTCAGGACTGGAGGCTTAAATTTGTCATCAACATATAGAGGGCACTGAAAGCATGGGGCAGGATGAATGGCCTTGGGAGAAAGTGCTGATAGAGGAGAGAAGCAGAGGTACCATATTTAGACGTCAAGGTGATGGTGAGGAACCAGCAAAGGAGCCTGAGCAGGAGTGGTTGGTGATAAAAAGGTAAAATAAGGGGCGCCTGGGTGGCTCAGTGGGTTAAAGCCTCTGCCTTCGGCTCAGGTCATGATCTCAGGGTCCTGGGATCGAGCCCCGCATTGGGCCTCTCTGCTCAGCGGAGAGCCTGCTTCCCTTCCTCTCTCTGCCTGCCTCTCTGCCTACTTGTGATCTCTCTCTGTCAAATAAATAAATAAAATCTTTAAAAAAAAAAGGTAAAATAAGAAAGTGACTGAATAAATTGAGAATGAGGAAGCATCATGGCAAAGGTAGACTACTCTTCTGTGAAGTTTTGTTTTGGAAAGAAACAGAGAAGTGGGCTGGTGGCAGGCAAGAGACTAGGGTTGGACAGGAGTTCTATAAGATGGAAGCTACACCTTGATATGCTGATGGGATTGAACCCCCCTTGGGAGATGCTTAAGAAAGCAAGAGAGGACAGCTTTCTGGCAAGCTCATTCTTGCCCAAAGCCTTTATTAAGTGCTTACTCTGTGCTCTAAGAGCTAGAATATAGCCGTGATAAAGAGGGCCGTGGTGCCTGTGCTCTGAGCAATCTTGATCCAGAGGGAAAGAAGAAGGCCACAAGGAATCAATACAAATACCATTTCAGATTGGCTTACCTGCATGCTTTGAAGGAAGTAAACAGGGTGATGTGACAGGGAGTAACCAAGAGGATGTCCTTCAGATCAAGGAGTCAAGGATGATGGAGTGAGCAACTGTGGTTTTTGCCTTCCTGTCATTCACTTATCCTACTTCTGACAACAGTACCTTTATTTTGAGGGAACACAACCTCTCTGACAAAGCCAACGCATGTTCTTTGTGGGACTGACCCCAGCCTATCTCCATAACGGGCTTGTGATCCTAGCCTGGCCAACAAACCTCAACCCTAGGATGTTTGCTAGAACTCCTGGGGAAGAGAGACTTTCTTTGCCCAGGAATTGTTGACAAGGTAGATTTGGACCTGGAGCTGCAGGAGGTCAGCTTGTCACCACAAAAGAAGTGCCTACCTGCCTGGTGTCTGACAGGTGAGCCTGGAAACAGACCTCATGAGTGGAAAAATCACATGAGCACCTGATTCTAGCTATACATGAAGGTGGCATGCCCCTTGGCCTTTTCTATTAAATGTTTTGTTTTGTTTTCCCTTAAGTATTTTGAGCTAGGGTTTCTATCACTTATAATTGAACAAATCCTGGTTGATAAAGAAGTCCTGAAGGATGCGAAGGATCCAGGCTTAGAAGTGCCAGGGAGAAACAACCCAGGTGCAAGGAGCAGGGAGTGTAAGATTCTTTGCAGAACAGAGTTTGGCCATTCGGGGAACACAAAGGAAGCAAGTGAAGCTGGTGTATAATGAGCTTGGTGGTGGAATAAAATGGGATAGAACCACAGGAAGAAAGTTCCATTTCTAACAAAATGGGAGAAAGGGAAGCAGAGAAACACTTCCCCATATATCCTCTTTAAAAAATGATGGATGCATTTTTAAAATTATCTTTTGTAAAGCATCAATGAGTTGCCTACAAAGTAAGAGAAATAAGAGAGGCCAGAAATGACAAGCAAGGGCAATTCCTCAGGAATAAAAGAGCCTTTTAGCTGGTATTTGCCCAAAGGCACCCATTGAACCCCAAAGCCTCGCCAAAATTTTTTACTTCAATACATGATAAGACATTTAACAATAGGATTCAGTAAGCAGATGGGAGATTCATGAACAATACTCGACCCTATTCACATGTGAGACACACTTCTATTTTCCAGTCTAATGTATTCTGTGTTATTCTATTTCTTTTCTTTTTAAAGAAAAAGGCGCTGGTTGGAGTGCCTGACTGCTTCAGTCAGGGGAGCATGTGACTCCTGATCTCGGGGTTGTGAGTTTGAGCCCCACTGACTATAGAGATGACTTAAAAACAACATCTTACAAAAAAAAAAAGTTCTGGTTGAGCCCTATCAAATGATGTCATTCCAGGAGCTGCAGAGCCTTCTCTCTGGGAAGGGGGAGCTAAGTTGCAATCAAGTTCCAAGCTGCAATCAGGAAGCATTCAGAAGAAAGGGACCCTTTGAGGTTCCAGCATTTTGTCGGATTTTTCTTCCCTAGAGAGTTAAATTTTGGCCCTGTGGAATTCTAAATACTTATTAGACAGATATTCAAGTGGAAATTTTGAGTGGGCATTGAATTTGCATATCTGGAGCTCAAGAGAGAGGAGTAGGCTACAGATGTGAATTCCAAATTCTCACGACATAGGCAGTATTTAGTGGGATCATGGGATGAAGAAGGGAGAGAGGGAGAGAGCCCCAAGGACTGAGCCTGGGCACGAAGCTGGCAAGCAGCTCTTTCTCCTTTTCCCCATCCTGCTGCCAGAAACAGGGATGTGATGGGTGTCAGCGAGGACCTTAAGATAAAGGTCTCATTCTGGGGATAGTAGAACAGTGGGGGTCTGTTGCTTCCAGCTGAAACTAATTCTGAACTGATACAGGAACAAAACTGAGACATTCCTGGGAAGACTGGTCAAGAATTAAGAAAGAGGGATGCCTGGGTGGCTCAGTTGGTTAAGCGGCTGCCTTCGGCTCAGGTCATGATCCCAGCGTCCTGGGATCGAGTCCCACATCGGGCTCCTTGCTCGGCAGTGAGCCTGCTTCTCCCTCTGCCTCTGCCTGCCTCTCTGTCTGCCTGTGCTCGCTCCTGTGCTCTCTATCTGACAAATAAATAAATTTAAAAAAAAAGAATTAAGAAAGAAAAGAAGGCAGCACAATTCAACAGTGTTGGGCTTGAAAAACAACTAGGGGACTACAGCAGTAGCCAAAATTTAAAAGATAACAGAAGAATATTGCAAACAATTTTATGACAACGAACTTGAAGCAAAGGTAAACTCAACAAATGCCTGGAAAAATAAAAATTTACATCAAAAACAGTCAAGGACGGGGTGCCTGGGTGACTCAGTTGGTTGGAGCGATGGAGCATCTGGCTCTTGATTTCAGCTCAGGTCATGATCTCAGGGTCCTGGGATTGAGCCCCACATTGGGCTCCAAGCTCAGTGGGGGACAGGGTGTATGCTGGAAATTCTCTCTGTCTCCCTATGCCCCTCCCCTTGCTCAACTTATGTGTGGGCTCTCTCTCTCTCTCAAAATAAATAAACAAATATTTTAAAAGAAAAAACAGCCAAGGACAGTATAAGAAAGAAAAATTACAGAGCAATGTTACTTAAGAATATAGATGTTAATACCCTCAACAAAATATCAGCAAGTTCAATTTAACAATGTATTCAAAAGATAATAAACACATCATGACCAAGTTGAGCTTATTCTAGGAAGGTTGACTCAACATCAGAAAATCTACTGGTGGAATTAATCATATTTGCATGCTAGTGGAGAAAAACCAAGTAAACATTTCAACTTATACAGAAAATGCAGTTGATAATTCAATATTTGTGTTAAAAATTCTAGCAACCTAAGTATAAAGCGCTGTTAACCCATCCATTCAATCATCTCTGATTTTAGAAGGAAACATTTTTTTAAAGGTTTATTTTTTTTAAAGATTTTATTTATTTATTTGACAGAGAGAGACACAGTGAGAGAGGGAACATAAGCAGGGGGAGTGGGAAAGAGAGCAGATTTCCCCCGAGCAGGGAGCCCGATGCGGGGCTCGATCCCAGGACCCTGGGATCATGACATGAGCCAAAGGCAGACGCTTAATGACTGAGCCACCCAGGCACCCCAGAAGGAAACATTTTTATGGGCTTCTAGAAGTGTTGTGGGTCTTAGGTGCTGTGTCCAATGGATGAATCTGCCCAAATGATTAACTCCATTAAGGGAATGATGGACACCATTTTCAAGATGGTATTTTTCTCTGGGAGGATGAGAAAGGGGAGGCAGCAGAAGAGGGCCATACATGGGCTTCAAAGGTACTGACATGTCCAATTAAACTAGTGGTGGGTGCCCATGATGTTCCTTTTTTTTTCCCCTAAGCTTAACGGACTGAGCCACCCAAGGGCCCCCTGGATGTTCCTTTTATCTTTACTCTTTAAACGGTACATATACCTTTTTTTTTAAGATTTTATTTATTTATTTGACAGAGAGATCACAAGTAGGCAGAGAGGCAGCCATAGAGAGAGGGGGAAGCAGGCTCCCCGCCGAGCAGAGAGCCCGATGCGGGGCTCGATCCCAGGACCCCGAGATCACGACCTGAGCTGAAGGCAGAGGCTTAACCCACTGAGCCACCCAGGCGTCCCTAAACGGTACCTATACTTTTATATAGAGACATGTATAAATATATATACAGTTGACCCTTGAATGGTGTGGGGGTCGGGGTACTGTCAAAAATCCATGTATAACTTCTGACTCTCCAAAAACTTAACTACTAACAGCCTACTCTTCACTGGAAGTCTTGCTAATAATCTAAACAGTGAATTAAGACATATTTTGCATGTTATTTGTCTCATACACTGTTTTCTCCCCTTGAGCCCAGGGCCTAGACCTACCCGTTCCTGGGGACTGGGGAGCCTGAACTGCCACTCTCACCCCCAGAGAAGAGGTTGGGGAAGACTCTCCCATTCGGGTCCCTAGAAGCCCTAGGCAATTGTCTGTCCCTCTGGCCTCTGAGTCTGGGGATCTGTCCCTTAGCAGAGTCCCTGTTCCTTTGCAGCCTATTGCCGAGCAGCCAGAGCCAGCCCAGCAAACCCTCCAGGGCCTGGAGACTTTAGACCCAGCTGGCCGAGCAGGGAGCCCATCCCCAGGACCCCAGGATCATGACCTGAGCCCAAGGCAGATGCTTAACTGACTGAGCCACCCAGATGCCCCTCTGAGTAAATTTTTAAAAATACTCTATTTTGGGGCACATGGTGGCTCAGTGGACTGAGCATTTGAGATTGTGCAGCGCTCAGGGTGGAGTCTGTCTGTCCCTCTCCTTCTGCTCCACCCCTGCTCGCTTCCAGTGCTAGCTCTTGCTCTATATCTGAAATAAATAAAATCTTAAAAAAAAATAATGTAAATAAAAACAGCCTATTTTCTTGCCTACCTGAATGCACGCACCCATATTCATACCCACTATATCTGCTTCTGCTTTTTCCCCCCTTCTCTCTCTTTCAGACTCTCTATCTCTACCTCCTTCTCCAGGCCTTTCTCTGATTCTGCCCTCTCTTCCCCCAGCCCCCTTCTTTCCCCCCCACCTCCCCACCCCTGCCCCTGCACCCTGCTCCCAGTCTCTCCCTGGGGCTGGCTTCCAGCCCCACTGCAGAGCACTCTGGATCCAAGGAAAAGAGGCTTTGGCTGTGAGTGCATCAGATGCCAGGACTTTCCCTCCTCCTTCCCTCCATCTTCTTCCACCCCTCCCCCTGCTGGGCCTGGACTTAGCGGCCACCGCCCTACTGCCTCCAGACAGGCTGGGAGGAAGGAGCAACAGGGCTCCAGTGCTTCAGCAGAGGCTGCCAGGGGCCCAGCTGGCTTTTGTGTTATTGAGCTCCTGGGCTGTGGCTCTGCTTGGCAGAGCTCTGGGGACTCTGGGCACCAGCCTAGAAGAGTGGGACAAACTCCAGGTCACTCAGGCTGAGACTGAGCTAGACCAGCCTCCAAGCGTCTAGCCTCCCTCCATCCCTGCCCCTGAGTACCCAGAGCTAAGCCTGACAAGCCCTGACCCTTCCCAGCTAGCCAGAGGTACCCCAGGCCCTCCCCTTACCCTGACCTCTGACCTCTAACTTCCACACAGTTCCCCTCTATCCTTCAGACGATGTTCTCCCACCTCCACAGAGAGGGAGAGGGCCCCAAGGGCTGGACTCCACAGGAGGGTCCTGAGGGCAAGAGTGGGGTTTACCGCTCAGACTGGGGGCTCCTTGTCTGGGCTTGCCTATCTCCAGTCCATGTCACCACCTCCCTTTATGTCCCCTCACAGGGCTCTGCCTGCTTCAGGAGGCATGAATCTAGGACACGCAGCAGGGAGGGGCACCCCACTGCAGCTCCCACACCAGCCCCTACAGGCATTCCTGCGAGCTCAGGAGAAAGCCGTCCCTTCCACACCTTCCCCATGATTTTGGCAAGAATTGAACATAGTTGAAAAAAGCACAAGATGTGAGGAGTCAGATCTGGGTAGAACGACTTCCCCACTCTGAACCTCAGTTTGTTCATCCATCAAATGGGAAGAAAAGGGACGCCTGGGTGGCTCAGTGGGTTAAGCCGCTGCCTTCGGCTCAGGTCATGATCCCAGGGTCCTGGGATTGAGTCCCGCATCGGGCTCTTTGCTTGGCAGGGAGCCTGCTTCTCCCCTCCCCTCTCTGCTGCCTCTCTGCCTACTTGTGTTATCTCTGTCTGTCAAATAAATAAATAAAATCTTTAAAAAAAAATGGGAAGAAAAGTATCTGCAGATGGTCTTCCCAGAGCCCACCTATGGGTCCACTTTCACCCCTTCGCTGCCAGGCCCGGAGGGCAGTTGACCCAAGCTGGGGTCCAGGCTGGATTCCGCCTGCTCCAGCTCCCAGATCTTGTCTGACCAAGTATGTATTCTTCTAGTACTCCGCCGCTGGGAACCACTCAGGAATCCCTCCCCTGAGACCCTGGACACACTTCCACCACCACACTAAGCCCTCTCCTCTCACGCCATGTTGGCGCTTCTGGGAATGATCTGTCTTCCCCACACATTGTGCATTCTCCAAGGTCACATGCCAAGTGTCATTCCTCTCTGTGTCCACAGTGCTCAGGCCAGGGCAAGGCACAGAGTAGGCGCTCCTGTTGAGTGAGAATGGTCTGGACACTTTTCACGTTCTCTACCTTGATTCCCACACCTACCCCACCTGTGCCTCACCATACCCGCCAGTCTCCTGGGCCCACTGTCCTCCTCAGTGTCTCACTTGGAAGGTCCTGGGGAAGAACACTGCACCACCCCAGGACCTCTGGTGAACGCTGTGTGTGTGGTGTTTTTTTTTTAAAGATTTTATTTATTTATTTGGCAGAGAGTGATCACAAGTAGGCAGAGAGGCAGGCAGAGGGGGGGCGGGGGAAGAAGACTCCCCGCTGAGCAGAGCGCCCAATGCGGGGCTCGATCCCAGGACCCTGGGATCATGACCTGAGCCGAAGGCAGAGGCTTTAACCCGCTGAGCCACCCAGGCGCCCCTGAACCCTGGTTTTTCTCCCCTACCCTTGAATTTCACTCAGTTCCTCAGGCCACAAACCTGGGGTGGGTGGGGGAAGATGCCCAGCTGTCACACTGGTGGCTCTCATGAACCAGGTCTCCCGGTACAGATGCCCCCTTGTGGGTACCCTCCCATATTGACTCTGGGCTTGGCTTTATGACTTGCTTTAGCCGATGGGACATCAAGAAGCGTGAATGGGAGACTCGACAGGCACTTGCACACTGGGGCCTGTCCTCCCGGAAGCCAGCTGCTGCCCTGTAAGACGGTCAGCTAGACATCTGAACGATGACAGGTCAGGTGAGGAGAGGTCCTGCGTGATTTGGTAAGCCAACCCCAGCCGCGCTCAGCTGAATGCAACCACAGCAGCCACCCCAGGCGAAACCAGCTGAACCGGCCAGCTAACCCCAGCCAAACCACAGACTTTCCAGAAATAATATGTCCTTGTTTTAAGCCACTACGTTTTAGGATGGTTTATTTCCCAGCAATAGATAACTGAAGCAAGGCCCAATCCTGCCTCTTCTCTGTCCTTCTTCTCCACATACAGTCCTGTGGAATCCATTCCCAGAATACATCGTATGTCTGACCACTTTTCACCACATCTCCAGACGCCCGCCTGGTCCAGATGACCGTCATCTCTCGCCTGGACCATGGCCACAGCCTCCTCACTGGGCTCCCTGCTTCCAGTCTTACTCTCGCCTCCAGTCACCCTCCAGTGACCAAGATGAAGGTTTTGAGGTTTTGGTCTGATCAAGCTACACACCTGCTTAAGACCCTCCAGTCAGTTCCCCACACAGAGTCCTCCGAGGCCTTCAAAGCCCTGTGTAGTAGGGCCGTGCCTGCCACATCACCATCCCCAACCCCAGGGTCTCTCCCCCTTGCTCACTGCAGCCCAGCGACACTGGCTTCCTTTCTGTTTCTTGAACGTGTCAAGCATATCCCCACCTTGGGGGCTTTACGCTGTAGGTCTTTCTGTCTAGATCTTTCTGTTTGCAGCTTACATGTCCCCTCAGGAAAGCCACTTATAGAAGAGGAAACTGAGGCTTGGAGAAGTGAGGTCATTTCCCATGTTCACACAGTTAGGAAGAGGCCGGGGTGACAGTCCATCCGGGGTCTGTGTGACCCCCCCTCCCCCCGCAAACACGCACTGTAGGGCTCTTTCTGCCACAACAGCGGTTTTGGAGGATGACGGTTGTGGTCGTGGGCGCCTGAGAAAGGAGAGGTGTCGGAGGGGTCTCCTCCTTCACTTACTCCTTCTACAAACACTCCCAGCTGTAGCCTTTGGACCCTGCCCTGGGCTGGGTGCTGGCGACTCAGAGATGAATTAGACCAGACTTTGCCCTCTTGGAGCTCCCATCTGGGAACAGGGAAGCAGCAGAGGAGGTCAAGGGCAACAGAGGGGTTCAGGCAGCCTTTGGGGATACCTTAGGAAGGCAGCCTTCAAGCTGGGAGCTCTCCAGGAAGGCTTAATGGGGAAGCCAGGTTGGTTGGGGGGACGGCCAGAAAGTAGGGCTGGTGTTCAGTGGCCAAAGCTAACTGCTGTTCCCTGTAAGTGACCAGAAGACTCAGCGCTGGCTATGGGTGTCCATGCCCACTCTGTGTGTGTGTGTGTGTGTGTGTGTGTGTGTGTGCGTGTGCACATGTGTGTGTGTGTGAAGAGAGTGAGGGAGCAGTACTGGGGTAAGGTGGAGGATAGACAAGAAAAGGGTGGAATGAATAAACAGATTTTACTGATGTGGAAACTCAAAGCCAGAGAGGCTGAGCCTCTCGCCCCAGCTCACAAAGCCACTAGGTGACAAAGGCAGGACTGGAACCCAGACCTCTCTTACCACCACACAGAGCAGTGTGGGAGCAGAAGTCCACCCCCTCCAGGTCCTGCTGCTTATTCACTATACAATCTCAGCTAAGGTCATTCCCCTCACAGGCTTCATTTCCAGGGGCCTGGATGAAGATACTTTCAACACAAGGATTCTGCAGAAAATACTTCTACTGGAATCAAATTCAGGACTAAAGAAACAGCCTTTGCCTCAGCCTGGTACGGGAGGGCTCCTTGGCCTGCAGGTCCCTCAACGCCCAGCAACTGGCAGCTGTGCTAACAAAAGCCAGGGAGCCCCAGGAATCCCCCAGTGTCACATGGACTTGGGATTTCCCACCCAGCTGTCTACCTAGAGTTCCAGAAGCCACCACAGCCCAGCTCCTTAGAATCCCTATGTACATCTCTACGTATCTCTATATACATCATCCTCTCAGCCCAGACCCCAACTCACTGGCCCTCACTTCCCAGCGTAACTTCCAGACTTCCTGGGTTCTCCTCAGCCTCCAGGACACACCACCCTTCGGCTAATGAAGGAAAGGGGAGAGGCAACTCACTGGCCAACTGACCTGGACAAACACATCTGACTAGCCAGAGGAGCCAAGATGGCCTCAGCTCCCATATTCCAATTCCGCTCATGCTCCAACATCCTGTCCCCCTCCACAAAGAGGGGTTCCCTTTCGCTGGTTCCATTCCATTTATTCTACTCGGAATCTCAGGAAATTCTACCTGGACAAGAGAGACATGGTGAGCGGAAAGGAGCTGATTATAGAAGGGAATTCTTGAGTGCAGATTCCCCCACTCTGCTGGGGCCCGGAACAATGCCCAGGGCCCAATTTTGGGGGTATCCAGAGGAGCCCCAGCAGGAGCTCAGGCTCTCTGTGCAGAATGAACTCTAGGCTCTACCATTTACTGACTGTGTGACCTTGGGCAAGCAGCTTAAATCTCTGAGCTTCTGTCCTCTTAGCTATAAAATGGGGCTTTGGGATCTACTCACTGAGTGATGATGAGAATTACAAGAAATAAGGCACAGAATATACCTAACACATAACAGGTGGTCATGGGCAGCAGCAGTAACAGGTTTTCCTGCTTATTCTCAGGGGCGGTGGCCTGCCCCCAGAGAGTCCTGGCCCCAGCATGGCTGGGGAGGCAGGGAAGAAAGAAGGGGTTAAAATAATATAGCTATCGTCTACTTAACATTTGCTACCTGCTAGCCTCTGTTGTAATCAATTCAATAACTTGGCCAAAGTCACACAGCTAGCAAGTGGCAGAACAGGGGCACACATTCATGCCCTCTGGCTGCAGAATTCACACTCTGAGCCACCGTACTATCCTACCTCACAGGAAACCCATTTTCAGATGAGACATGCTGAGGTTGCAAGAGCTTCAATTCATAGTGCCTTTAAACGGATATTCCTGTGGGCCTCAGACTCAGAGCCTAGATCAGTAGTTCTGGCAATTTCCACTGTTGCATGCTGCCCCCTAGTGCCCCCTATGGGAGACG
The DNA here is from genome assembly GCA_003697995.1 of Taxidea taxus jeffersonii. NCBI lineage: Eukaryota > Metazoa > Chordata > Mammalia > Carnivora > Mustelidae > Taxidea > Taxidea taxus. The sequence goes on along the minus strand of ML108144.1, from coordinate 107,253 downwards.
CACACCAGAAGCTGGCAGCGGATAGCCCTGCAGCCTGATCCACACTCCTCTGACCCAATGCTCCTGCCCATGAGCCGATCTGCACATCATACAGGTTCCAAATAGCACTCTGAGTGCCAGCTACATATACAATCGTGATATTTTTTGGCTATCTCACAAATCCTCACATTTTTTTTTAAGATTTTATTTATTTATTTGGCAGAGAGAGGCGTGGTGAGCGAGGGAACACAAGCAGCAGAGGGAGTGGGAGAGGGAGAAGCAGGCCTCCTGCCGAGCAGGGAGCCCCAGGCAGGACCCTGGAATCTTGACTTGAGCCGAAGGTAGATGCTTAAAGACTGAGCCACCCAGGTGCCCCACAAATCCTCAAATTCAACTTTTACACCCAGACTTGTCCTCCTCAGTCATCTCCAGCCAGCCAGTGGCACGAGCCAGACGCCTTCCCCCCCCCCCCCCCCCCCCCCCCCCACCGGCCCCCCCCCCAACCCCCCCCCCCCCCCCCCCAGTCTGTTACCAGCCAAGGAGCCTGAATGGCAGCTAGGGAAGGAGACTGGAAAAGCAGACGTCAAGCAGAGTAAAGCAACAGATGATGGCCCCTGGTCACAGCCAAGAGGCAAAACTGAGCTCAGGAGGCTCTGGTTAGAAAAGTAGGCCTTTCTGCTTAGAAAGAAGCTCAAACACAGCTCTAAGGGCTGGGAGGAGAGCACACTGAGGAGTATGACACTGGGAGCCAGTGGCCTGGGTACTGCTCTTCACAGTATCCCCTTATCATTTTAATGAGCCTCAGTTTCCCCATCTGTGAAATGAATATGATAATGCCTACCTCAGCCTCTTGTAAGGATAAAATTTAAGTGTTTTCTTCGTAAACTGTGAAGAGAAGTACACAGGAGAGGTTCATTGTTATCTGGAAAATTCTCCAGTAGATGTCTTTCCTTTGTTACACTGAATACTGGGCCCATAAGTTATGTTGTTTTGTTTTCAAAGGGAGTCATCGGGATGCCTGGGTGGCTCAGTCAGTTAAGTGTCCAATTCTCTAGCCCAGGTCGTAATCTCAGGGTCCTGGGATAGAGCCCCACATTGGGCTCCTCGTTCAGTGGGGACTTACCTTGAGATTCTCTCTCCCTCTCCCTCTGCCCCTTCTTTAGCTTGCGCACTCATTCTCTCTCTCAAATAAACAATCTTTAAAAAAAGAGGTCATAATTTTGTGGGGTGTTTTTAATTATGGTAAAAGAAAATATATAGGGGTGTCTGGGTGGCTCAGATGGTTAAGTGTCTGCCTTAGGTCAGGTCTTAATCTCAGAGTTGTGGGATCGAGCCCCATATCGGGCTCCTTGCTCAGTGGCTTGCTTGCGAGTTTGTTTCTCCCCTCTACTTGTACTCTCTCTCAAATGAATAAGTAAAATCTTAAAAGAAAGGGAAATAGATAAAACATAAAAGTTGCCATTTTAACCACTTTTAAGTGTACGATGTGGCATTAATTAAATTCACACTATTGTGCAACCACCACCATGATCTATTTCCAAAATTTTTCATCATCCCAAATAGAAACTCTGTACCCATTAAGCAATAACTTCCCATTTCCCTCTGCCCTCCAGTACCTGGTAACCTCTAATCTCTGTCTTAATAAATTAGTCTGTTCTAAATATTTAATGTAAGTGGAATCACAATATTTGTCTTTCTGTGTCTGGCTTATTTCACTTAGCATAATGTCTTTAAAATTCATCTATGCTGGGGCTCCTGGCTGGTTCAGTCAGTGGAGTGTGCAACTCTTGATCTCAGGGCTGTATGTTCAAGCCCCATATTGGGTGTAGAGATTACTTAAAAATAAAATATTTAAAAATATTCATCTATCCTGTAGTATGTACCAGAATGTCATTTTGTTGTTTAATATTTTATTTTATTATTTTTTAAAAGATCTTGGGGCGCCTGGGTGGCTCAGTGGGTTAAAGCCTCTGCCTTCGGCTCGGGTCATGATCCCAGGGTCCTGGGATCGAGCCCCGCATGGGGCTCTCTGCTCAGCGGGGAGCCTGCTTCCCACTCTCGATGTCTCTGCCTGCCTCTCTGCCTACTTGTGGTCTCTGTCTGTTAAATAGATTAAAAAAAAATCTTAAAAAAAAAGTATTTAAAAGATCTTATTTATTTATTTGACAGACAGAGATCACAATTAGGCAGAGAGAGAGAGAGGAGGAAGCAGGCTCTCTGCTGAGCAGAGAGCCTGATGCAGGACTCGATCCCAGGACCCTGGGATCATGACTTGAGCTGAAGGCAGAGGCTTTAACCCACTGAGCCACCCAGGCGCCCTAAGATTTTATTTTTAAATAAATCATGATTGTGGTGTTAAGTCGTAAAATTGCATGAACATTTAAAGACTCACAGGGATGAGCCTGGGTCGCTCAGTTGGTTAAGTGTCTGTCTGAGTTCGGTTCGGGTCATGATCCCAGGGTTTTGGGATCGAGTCCCGCCTTGGGGTCCTGGTTCCTCCGGGAGCCTGCTTCTCCCTCTGTCTGCTGCTCCCTCTGCTTGTGCTCTCTCTCTCTCTGATAAATAAATAAACAAAATCTTTAAAAAAAAATCAAAGACCTACAGAACTGTACACTAAAAAGGCGAGTTATAAGGTAAAACATACCTTAACCTTAAAAAAAAATGAATAAATGAATGGGAGAAAAACTAAGACTCTAGACTCTCACATTTTTGCTACCTTGAGAACTTTGCAAGTGACAACAGCCTTCATTATTTAGAGCATAAATTTATATTTTTCCATTCATTCATTCATTCATTCATGATAAAAACGAAAGTACTTGAACCTATCATCCAACCCAAGAACTACAAAATCACTAAAAACTATCTACTTACTGTTTCCTCCACCCTACCCCCAGGTAATCACTATTCTGAATTTTGTGTTCTTCATTTTCTTGCTTTTTTTTTTTTTTGAAGTGTTTTTTTCACACATAAATTAGGCTGGGCCTTATGAATTTGCCCTTTTTATAGGTCAAAACAGGTCACAACCCAGCAGCTTCATGAAGTTCAACCCAATATTATGCCTAAATATAGTAGTTCTGGTTATAATTGGTTACAAAATGGGTATCATTCCATCTATGCTTTTCTGGGACTTGCATTTTTTCTTAATCAATTAATTTTTTTTTTTTTTAGTAATCTCTACACCCAAAGCAGGGCTGGAACTCACAACAATGAGATCAAGAATCACTTGCTCTTCTGACTGAGTTGGCCCGGAGGGACTTACATTTTTACTCAATATTATATCACCACGATTCAGCCGTATTGCTGTTTTTTCATTCATTTTCTATTGTTGTATAATTATTCCACATTTCTTCATTTCCTGTCAATGGTATTTGAGTGTTTTTGGTTTGGGGATACCATGAACAATGTTTCTACTACCATTCTTATACATGGCTCCTGGCGCATATGTGCCCTTTTTAAAAAAAATTACTTTATTTTATTTTTTTTAAGTATTTTTATTTAGTTTTGCGAGAGAGAGAGAAAAAGAGAATGAGTGGTGGTGGGAGGGGCAGAGAGAGAAGCAGACTCCCCAAGGAGCAGGAAGTCTGATGCAGGACTCGATCCCAGGACCCTGAGATCGTGACCCGAGCTGTTTGCTGAAAGCAAACACTTAACCGACTGAGCCACCTAAGTGCCCGTTATTTATTTATTTTAGAGAAAGAGCACACACAAGCGAGGAGAGGGGCAGAGGGAGAGGGAAAGAGAGTCCCAAGTAGACTCCCTGCTGAGCACTAAGCCCACATGGGGCTTCATCCTAGGACCCTGAGATCATGACCTGAGTTGAAATCAAGAGCTGGACGCTTAACCTAACTGTGCCACCCAGGCACCCCGTATGTGTGCCATTCTTGTGGTTGTACCCAGGAATGTACTTGCTGGTCTTAGGATACACAGATTTCAGCTATACACACAGTGACTCACTTTCTGAGCTCCAAACAAGGATACACTGTACCATTTGCCCCCAGGTGAGAATGTGGACAAGATGCGGTGGGAGTTGCAGAGAGTTTCTGGTGGAATTGAACACCTGCTGTGTGCTTATCTTAAGGGACCCACAGAATGAGATGGTGGTGCCCTGAGAGGTGAGACAGGGAAAGAAACGCCCCAGTTGCCATGGGAATCATCTTCCAAGGAGTGGTTCACCCTGGCTGGACAAGGGGAGGGCCTGAGACCCAAACAGAGCAGACAAAGATCTCTATCCTAGTTGGCAGGATCTCCATCTAGGGTTGGGAGGATGTGTACCGGTACCTGAAGGGTGAGAGACCTAGGCAGTGCTGAATTCCTCCTACCTACCAATCCTTACCTCAAAGATCTCTCCACATATCCTTTATCTCACTTTGCATCCATTATCTTTTTTAATTGTCCCAGCCGAAGAGAGGTACTGTTATCTCCACAGATAGGCTTAGAGGAGAGTGCGTTGCCCAAACTCACACGGTTTTTTCCAACTGCCTGAACAAATAATTTCCCCTTCCTTATCCTCAGTTTCCACATCTGTAAAATGGGAATGATAACACCTAACCCACCTCACAGACTCGTGGGAGGATTAAATAATACTATGCAAGCATGAGTCCTGGAGCTGCTCCTTGAAAGTCACGTGTTCAAAAAAAAAAAAAAGAACGAAAGAAAAGAAAAGGAAGAAAGTCATTTATTTGTACTGTTGTTGTTATTCTTATGGAGAGCAGGAACCCAAGAGAGTCTGAGCCCTGACTTCTTGCCACCCAGTGATGGTGCCTCTTCCAGAGACTCCATGGGATGTGGTAGTCATGGCCCATTTTGGTCACCTCCGTGGCTCTGTGATGTGTCTTTCAGGACTGGATAGCCCAGCCCCCTCCTCCACCCTGCTTCTAGGCCCCAGAATAGAAGTAGTTGATCTCGTCTGCAGACTTTCCCAAACGGAGGTGAACTGCGCAGCGAGCAGAGGAGGCACACCCCCTGTTCTGTCTCAGGGCAAAGGAAGAACTCAATTCAATCGAGAAAATCTGCTGAGCACCTAGTATGCGCCGGTCCTGCACTGGGCACCGGGAGCATTGGGAACAAGACCAGACCGTGTCCTCAAGTAGAAAAGGAGGAGACACAAGACAAGAAAACTGTGTGCTGAGTATTATGATAACGAAGTACAGAGAACTGTTCTATATCTGTTCTATATAACAGGAAACCAGACAGGCCTAGGGGCCAGGGAAGGCATTCCAGGAGATACACACCCTTGGAGCTGCGCCTTTAAGAGCTGGCAAGCGCTCCCCAGGTGCTCGGAGACTGCTCGGACTACCTGCCCATTCAACAGAAGAGGAGACTGAACCGCCAGCGTCGGTCTACCCTGCCCGCCTCACTTAGCCAGACCAGCCTGAGCACCGCTTGGAGGGCGTAGACACAGCGCGCGAGCAAGGCCTCGGGCCACCCCCCTACCCCGCCGCCACCCTCGGCGCCCAGGGCGGGGCCTCCGCCCAGGTGCGCGGCGGCGGCGGCGGCGGCGGCGGAGCTTCGCGGAGGCAGGAAGTGTGTCCCCAGCGGCGGCCCGTGCCGCGCTCCCGCGAGACGCTCACCTGCGCTCCAGGTGAGCGGCGAAGGGGGCGGGGGGAGGGGCCGAGCCGGAGGCGGCTCACCTGGCGGGACAGGTAAGCCCCGCGCGGGCCGGTGGGGGCGCGAAGCATGGCGGCACTGGTGTGGAGAGACCCCTGAGGCTGCGCCTGGGCGGGGGAGGGCCCCGGGACCAGTTCCTCGGGCGCCACTCTCCCACTTCCGGGGTGTGCGGGCCCGGCCGGGGAGCGGCCCGAGCGGGCGCGGGGGCTGGGCGGGCAGAGTGCGGTGGGAGGGCCGCGGTCGCCCTCGGGGCTGCGCTGGCTGGTGGCGGGAGCCGTGCTGGCCCGGGGAGGCAGGGTCGGGAGGGGGGCGGGCGACCGTGCACCCCCGGAGGAAAGATGTCAAGTGGGGAGAGGGGTTGCGTCTGCCCCGGGCGGAGGGCCCCTGCAGCTGGAGAGGGTGGTTCTCGCCCCGAGGGCCCTGCTGGTGTAGGGGCTGTGCTGATCCGAGGGGCAGTGCCGGGGTCTGGTTCTCCCGTGCCTCGCGAGTAGGTGTCCCCGGATGCTGGAGTCGCAGGCTGAGCTTTCGGGGCAGGAAATAGAGGGTGCGGGGACGCTGGGTGCGAGAGCAGGGCTGGGGTGCCCCTCTCGGTGGGGTGTGCTAGACTGGGCTGGGTACAGGGGTGGGGCCTGTCCTGGGGACCTTGGGCGGAGGGGAATAGTACAGAGACAGACCCCCTGTGTGTGTGTTCTCAGGGACTAGGGAAGGGGGAAGACCATCAAGAGAAGTTTGATGAGGGTGGGTTAGGACCTTTTGACTCTGAGGAAGATCCCTGCAGCGACTTGGGGCGCCCAGCTTCCAAGCCCCTCCCACTCCATGCACCACACCAAGCAGCCTGCACGGAATATCTCATTTAAACCTCACAGTGGCCCAGGAAGATACTCCTCTTTTCCCTTATTAAAGAGGAGAAGACTGAGACCCAGAGTCTTGCTCCAGGCCCCAGTAGGAGCAGGGGCCCTGCCCTCACTCAACCAAGTGACCAGTGTTCCTAGGGCTTGGGAGGTGGGGGCAGCAGCAGTTAGGGGGAAGATAGAACCTGAAAAAAATGGGCTGAGATTGACTTCAGGAGGTTTCTGGACCTGGGGGGGGGGTACTGAGACGAGCTATTGTCCTTACCCTAGGTCTTGCTCCCCACTTCCCTGTCTCACCCCCATTCCAGGTTATGTGGCACAAAACAAAGTACATGGGCTCCAGAGTCTGGCAGACCACAGGACAAATCCTGTTCCATCCCTTTCCAGCTGGGTGTCTCTGGGCAAGTCACTTCTGAGCTTCAGCTTCCTGATCTGTAAAGTGGAGATATAATACTTCCTGAGCAGGTGTGACTATTAGGTAAAGTGAAAGTCCTTTTGGGCCGGAGCCTGTTTCTGGCCCATTCCCTGCCATTTCCCCAGCATTTAGCACAGTGCTGGATACATGGTAGTGCTCAATAAATATTTGGTGGGTGAATTTAATGAATAGTAGCAAATCCTTAAGCCTTGGAGGTAGAGAAGGAGTGACCCAGACCATCATCAGTAACCCCTTGATGTTTTTAGAAACCCCAGTACCCCAGAGCTCAGTGTGGTTCAAACAATGTGGAGACACCCAACCTCCTCATCCGAGGCTTGAGCCTAGAAGACTCAGGGCTTCCTCTCTGGTCCCTCCATGGGTTCAGGCTTGTCCATGGAGCTGGCAGCTGGCCACTTTGCCCCCTTCCTCCCAAGTAATAGATGGGATGAGGTAGTGGGTAAGAATCTGGGCCAGGCTGCTTGGGTACAAATAGATGTGTGGCTTGAACAATTTATTTAACTTATCTGGGCCTCTCGGTGTATAGTAACAATAACAACAACAACAATAATACCTACAAATAAAAGTTGTGAGAATTGGGTGGTTTTTTTTTTTTTTTAGATTTTATTTATTTATTTGACAGAGAAATCGCAAGTAGGCAGAGAGAGGGGGGAAGCAGGCTCCCCAATGAGCAGAGAGCCTGATATGAGGCTCGATCCCAGGACCCTGAGATCATGACCTGAGCCGAGGCAGAGGCTTAACCCACTGAGCCACTCAGGTGCCCCGAGAATTGGTTTAATACATTCACAGCACATAGAACAATGTAAGCCATCAATAACTAACTCATTCACTAGAATGCAGACTTAGGTCTGCAGATTAGGTAATTTTGTCTGTTTTACCACTGTATCCACCAAATTTAGAACAATGCCTGGCATTCAGTAGGCCCTCACTAAGTATTTGTTAATTGAGTGAATGAATGATTCCATACTCACCCCCAAGGCAAAGGTTTTTAACCACTGGCCTGTCTGGATCATGAGGGACTTCCAAGTCACCTATTATATTAGAGTCTCTGTGTACACACTTTTGGAGAAGGGATTTCATCCTCCTTCCCCGAGCCTGCTGCTACTCCTAGTCTTGTCAGCCTAGAGCCTAAGTCCTTTTTCTTCCTACCCAATGGCCCTGGTTCTACTCTGAGGTCACACAGAATGTGTCAGTCCCCTGAAGCACTTACTGTACCCAACCCTTTTCCAACACCGAGGCAGAAAGCAATCAGACACAGTCACAGTCCCTGCCCCTTGGGGTCATATAGGCTTATCTTCAAACAGTGGGTTCAAGGCCAGCTGAGAGAGCCCAGCAGAAAGCTATGGGGAGAGGGGCTCCCATCTGCTTGGGGAGCTGGAGGGGCCTTGGAGAAGGAATGCAGAATGGGGTCAGGGGAGTGAGTTCAATAATGCAAGAATAAAGAACTCCTGTATCCTCTTACCAGCCACCATGGCTAGCATTCCTTCCTCCCTCCCTCACTCTCTTGAGACACACGCATCTTCTGATTTTCTTGGGAAACTTTTGAAATTAGCTTGCTGACATCATGCTCCAGTGTATACTTCCTGAGAATAAGAACGTTGTCTTATATAACTGTAGTAATCAAATTCAGGAAATTTAACATTGGCATATTACTATTAAATAATATACAGTCTACTTTCTAATTTCACCACTTATCCACATTATCCAGTATCCAATTTCTCCTCTTGATCCAGGATCCAATCCAGGATCACACATTGCATTTGGTTGTCATTCCCTTAAGTTGGACTTGTCTGACGTCTCTTCATGATTACGTTCAGCTTATGCATTTGGGGTAGAACTACTTCTTAAGTGATGTGGTATCCTTCTTAGTGCCGAGTATCAGGAGACACAGGATGTCAGTTCATCCTTTTACTGAGGTTGTTAACTTTGGTTCATTTGATTACAGTGGAATCTGCCAGGTTTCACCAGATTTTTTTAAGTTCTCCCTGGCTGCAGCAAGCAGAAGGGAATGGAGGCGGCCAGAACAGGAGCCTTGATAGTACCTGGGTGAGAGATGATCATGGCCCTGTTTAAAGAAGTGGCATTTATTTGTCCAAAGCACATTGTCTGTTCGAGCCACAGTTGGGACTAGAGCACAGATCTCCTGATGCCTACTCCCAGGCTCCTCACACATCACCAGTTCTGGGACCCCAGTGCCATTAAATCAGGGATAAAAAGATAAGGGATCAGTGTTGCAGAAAATCCAGGTTGTTGCATGGCAAACCCCTACATGGGATCAAGAACCTTCCATACATGACTACATAAAGGTCCCTGACTTCCTTAGGCATAGTTATTCACTCCCATAATGCCTCATATATCCTACATGTCCCATCTTAGGAGATTTTAAGCATCTGTTTTTCCTACAAAACCATGAGTGAATCACAAGAACAGGGTCTGTAGTTTATTCATCTGTGTGTGGGTTGTTTTTTTTGTTTTTTTTGTTTTTTTTAAGATTTTATTTATTTGAGAGAGAGAGAGTGCAGCAGGCAGAGGGAGAGGGAGAAGCAGGCTCACTGAGCAGGGAGCCAGATGTGGGGCTTGACCCCAGGACTGTGGGACCATCACCTGAGCCAAAGGCAGATCATCCGTGGTTTTACAGTGCCTAACATGGGGCGGGGCTCCGTGATTATGGAATGAATGAAGTCTTCACTCTGAGTTTGCTAGCAACCAAGTCAAGAAGGGAAAGAAAGTATATTTTGTGGCTTGGCTTTCTTGTCTAATCAAAGGAAGCCAAAGAATGCTTGGTGTTAAATATTGCTAGGAGAGCAAATCTGACCCAGACTGAAACATTGACAGGGGAACTGTCACATTCCCATGACTGATTTGAAGGCAGAGGGGAAGAGAAGGTAGTGAAGGTCAGGTTCACATGGAAATCATGTGTTGAGAGCCTCAGAGACTCTGTTGGGTAGGATTACCAACAGAGGGAATAAACTGAGGGAGACTATTCCCCAGAAAGGGAGATCTCTGGAGATTTTTCTTTTTTCTTAAAGATTTTATTTATTTATTTGGCAGACGGAGATCACAAGTAGGCAGAGAAGCAGGCAGAGAGAGAGGAAGAAGAAGGTTCCCTGCTGAGCAGAGAGCCTGATGCGGGGCTTGATCCCAGGACCCTGGGATCATGACCTGAGCCAAAGGCAAAGGTTTTAACCCACTGAGCCACCCAGGCACCCCCAGAGATTTTTCTTTTCATGTGGTAAAATATACATTATATAAAATTTACCATTTTAAATTTTTTATTACCATGTTAACCATACAGTTCTACGGCATTAGAAACATTCACATTGTTGGGTACTGTTTGACCATTGCTACCATCCATCTCCAGAATGTTTTCATCTTCCTAAAGTGGAACTCTACCCAACACACTAACTTCCCATTTGCCCCTGCCTCCAGCCCCTGGCAACCACTGTTATACTTTCTGTCCTAAGAATTTGTTCTAGATATTTCGTCTAAGTGCGACCATACAATATGTGCCCTTTTTGTCAGGTTTCTTTCATGTAGCATAATGTCTCAAAGCTCATCCATGTTGTGGCAGGTATCAGCCTCATTCCTTTTTTAGGGCTGAATACTATTCCATTGTAAGTATATGTGGCATTTTGTTTATTCATACATCTGTCAGTGGACATTTGGGTGGTTCCTACCTTTTGTCTATTGCAAATAATACTGCTGTGTGGACACTGGCATGCAAATGCCGGTTTCAGTTCCTGCTTTCCGTCCTTTTGGGGGACTGCAGGCAGGGATTGCAGGCCCACGTGGCAGTTCTGTGTGCTGTGTGCTACAGCGGCCACACCATTCTCCAAGGGCTCCTCCATCCCCACGTCTCCAGTGCCTGTCATTTTCTTCTTTTTCAGTGGTAGCAACCCCACCACATGCCTGGGTATGAAATCTCAGGACACTTTTTAAATTTTTAAAAATTTTTATTTAAATTCAATTAACATATAATGTATTTTTCATTTCAGAGGTAAAGGTCAGTGATTCATCAGTCTTATATAATACATGGGACATTTTTTAAAAGATTTTTTATTTATTTGAGAGGAAGGGAGCGGGAGAGGGAGAGAGAATCCCAAGCCGACTGTGCACTTGAGCATCGAGCCCAACACGGGGCTTCCAGGACCCTGAGATCATGACCTGAGCAGAAATCAAGAGTCAGATGCTTAACTGACTGAGCTGCCCAGGTGCCCTGTCCCAGGAAATTTTGAAATGTAGGTTAGACCAGAGACAGAATTCCTTCTTTGGAGAGGGAGGGACACTAGGTGAGGGTTCCTGGGCCTAACTGCACCCTTGAACGTGACTCCTTCCTGGCCTCTCCTCCCTAGGTGCCTGGCTGCAACAAATCATGCAGTGAGCCATGCCCCGCCCTGGACACCCCCGCCCATCATCTGGGCCCCCACGCTTGGGACCCTGGGAGCGGCCAACAGAACTATGCGTGGAGACTTTTGATGAGCCATCCCAACCCCCACCAAGCCGCCGCACCCGCAGGCCAGACCCCAAGGACCCTGGCCACCATGGGCCTGAGAGCCTTACTTTCATCTCCGGCTCTCCTGAGTCTGCTGCTGAGCCCCCAGCCTGCTGCCTGCCCTGGCGACCATGGGTGTGGGACTGGTGCCGGGCTGCCTTCTGCTTTCGCCGCTGCAGGAGTTGCCTCCAGCGCTGCGGGGCCTGCATGCGGGGCTGCAGCCTCTGCTTGTCCGCTGGGGACTCCCCTGAGGGGGCTGCTGAAGCCAGCTGGGCCAAAGATCACAATGGAGTACCCCCCAGCCCCGACCGTGCACCTCCCAGCCGGCGGGATGGCCAGCGGCTCAAGTCAACCATGGGTAGCAGTTTCAGCTACCCTGACGTCAAGCTCAAAGGCATCCCTGTGTATCCCTACCGCAGTGCCACCTCCCCAGCCCCTGATGCGGACTCCTGCTGCAAGGAGCCACTGGCTGAACCCCCACCCATGCGGCACAGCCTGCCTAGCACCCTCGCCAGCAGCCCCCGTGGCTCCGAAGAGTACTACTCCTTCCATGAGTCGGACCTGGATCTGCCCGAGATAGGAAGCGGCTCCATGTCCAGCCGAGAGATCGATGTGCTCATCTTCAAGAAGCTGACCGAGCTATTCAGTGTACACCAGATTGATGAGCTGGCCAAGTGCACATCAGACACTGTGTTCCTGGAGAAGACCAGTAAGATCTCGGACCTTATCAGCAGCATCACCCAGGACTACCACCTGGATGAGCAGGATGCCGAGGGCCGCCTGGTTCGCGGCATCATTCGCATCAGTACCCGCAAGAGCCGAGCCCGCCCACAGACCACAGAGGGGCGCTCCGCGCGGGGTGCAGCCCCTGCTGCTGCCCCTGACAGTGGCCACGAGACCATGGTGGGCTCAGGGCTCAGCCAGGATGGTAGGTGGGGTTCCCCGTGGCTCAGGGACAGAGTGGAGGAGACTCTGGCCAAGGGAGGACTGCACTGGGTCTGTGGCCACTGTGGGTCCACCCCTCGGCCAGTCCCTGCTCTCCTTTGTCCTTTCGTGTCCCCTAAGAGGCCCCTCTGTCCCCTGATACAACCTGTCAGAGTTTGCAGGCCTAGCCTGGTTAACAGATCCAGGATCCCACATGAATTTAGACCTGGGTCCTGGCCTAACCAAAACCCCACCCACCCACCACTGCACTGCACAGATAAACACACATGCACATGCACACACACACACACTCACATGCCAGTTGTCTTTGTTTAAAACATTGTTTCTCAAGCCCGGCCCAGGCGTAGATGACCCCTCCCTCATCAGGCTGGGAGCTGAAGTTGGGGTTAGGGTTGAAAGGATGTGATAATGACCACTGCCCCCTCCTGTTCCCTCCCTAGAACTCACAGTGCAGATCTCCCAGGAGACCACTGCAGATGCCATCGCCAGGAAGCTGAGGCCTTATGGAGCCCCAGGTTTGGTCCTGACCTGATGAGTACAGAGAGAGGAAACTGCCCTCGCCCCCCGCCCCGCCCCTGCCATGGCCCTCTCCCAGCTTCCTCTGGGGGTGCATGGGGATGGGATCAGAAAGGAACCAGAAGCCTGAGCAGCCTAGACCCCATCCTAATCCTGCAAGCTGGCTTCAAGTGTTCACCTGGGAGATATTCAGGGGGCTTCCCCTGAACCAGCAGGGGGCAGGTGCCCAGAAGTTGCATCTGAGCCCCCCCCCCCCCCATCACTGGGGAGGACAGTGTAGGGCAGAGGCCATGCACTGGAGCTGAAAAGGCACCCTGTGTGCCATCTACTGCTGCCTTCTTGGTCTTCAGAGCCCCCAGGAGTGGGGTCATTCCCCTTTAACAGACAGCAAGGCTGGAGCTCAGAGAGGTCAAGATCCTGAGTAGGTCATCCAGTCAGGATCAGACTGAGATCGGACTGACCCAGGCTTGAGTCCTGTTCTGCTCCTTCTCCCTGTCCGTGGGACCTGGATGAGCTCCTTCCCTCTCTAAGCCTCTGTTTCCTTTTCCCTTCCCCTCAGGATACCCAGCCAGCCACGATTCATCCTTCCAGGGCACAGACACAGACTCATCAGGAGCGCCGCTGCTCCAGGTGTACTGCTAACCCTTCTGGGAGTAGAGCCCAGTAGAGCCTGAAGAGGGGAAGCAGGCCCTCCTTTGGAGGAGGCTGGGCCACCCTGGCCCCTCTCACCTCAGCTGACTGGTTCCTGGACCATGTGCATTTCACTGGGCGATGGGTGCCCACATCACCCTGGATCCCTCGCTGGCCTGACCCCTGCCTGGGCCTATTCCTTTCTGCCCACGGTCTTCAGGCAGCCTGGATCATGGAAGGCAAAGACTTAGGAGTTACCTTCTGGGATTGAATCCCAGCTCTGCCGTACCCAGTCAAGCAAACTCCCCTCTCCCCAGGATGAGGGTAGGGGGAGAGGGTGACAGCTCAAAGCAGCTTATCTTAAATGGATTGGGTTGGGGGACAGGCAGGGCCTCTTATCTTGAATTCTGTGGGCAGTGCCCACTCCACGTTATGTTCTATTGGTTCTTGGCTTATGTTCTATATGCTAACATGACCATAGTTTCAAGTACAAAGATAGTAGATGACTGCCTGGTCATCTCCGCTGTGATAATGCTCTTTCTGTCCAATCTGCTGACCAATACACAGAGCAGGAGACAGGATAGAGTGCCCAGCCTGCCTTAAGTGTTGTGGGGTCAAAGTCAGAAGGCTAAAATGAGACCAAGAATGTCCACCTCTCAGGTTCACTGAGTTCCAATGAGCCAGTTTCTATAGTTTACGTACCTGAGAAAGGTCTGACAAGTGGTTTCTTTCATTGCTGAGAGGTTCTTCTAGGCAGGCCCACCCGGACCCCTCCTGTTGCCCCAGCTCACCGCCTGCAGCCTGGCCTGCTTCTGGCCCTCCCTGCAGTTTCCCCAAATCCTTGAGCATGGGTCAGCCCCCTCCCAGCCTCAGACAAGGCTCCTTCCACCTCTTCCTGGTTCTGACAGCACTACGATCTACTGGGACCTTCTTGACCTTCCCAATAACCCTGGAGTGGGGTCAGGACTAGGAGGCTGGGGCTCAGAGGGGTCAAGGAACTTGTCACACAGCTGTTAACTGGCTCTGGACCTGGAAGCTGGCCTCTTGGCAGTTCTGCCCCAAAGCTGGCAAGCTGACCTGCTTGGGGCAGAAGCAGGGTCCCCATTTGGACACAAGCCCAACTGGGTTCAGAAAAATCCTACTTAGCTACTCCTCACACACAGGAGTGTCTTGCTAGTCCTCAGCAGTGAGGACAAAGCAGGCCCACAAGCCCATTCTTGGCTGAATGAATTAGGTGCCCAGGATCCCTACCCACTCATCTATAGCTCCCAAACCTCACCTTTTTATTGTCCCCACAGGCGCTTTTGGGAAGTGACAATTAGACAAACTACTTATCCATATCAGACACACAGGATGGTCCCCTTGGGGTCTGTGACAAGGCCCCAGTGCCAGTGACAAAACTGGCCCCTTGCCTTCAGCTCTATCATGCAGGTCAAGATCTCTCCAAGACTGAGAATGTCCACAGTGAGAAACTGTCTAGGAGATGAAAATGGAATCAAGTCCAGTTGGTCTTAAATTTTGCTGAGTCATGGGCCCCTTTAATCTGACAATATATTCTGGTCCCTGTAACCAGAAAAACTCACCTTTGCTCAATCACACACAGACTAAAAGCCTTGTTTTAATTCTCCCTTTAAGTAATGAAAAATAAC
The DNA here is from genome assembly GCA_003697995.1 of Taxidea taxus jeffersonii. Taxonomy (NCBI): domain Eukaryota; kingdom Metazoa; phylum Chordata; class Mammalia; order Carnivora; family Mustelidae; genus Taxidea; species Taxidea taxus. The sequence continues at coordinate 92,151 of ML108144.1, read as the reverse complement.
CCCAGAGAGGTCTAAGGACTTGCTCTAGGTCACATGGCAGAATCTGGGCTAGAAGCCAAGCCCCCAGGAGCAGCAATAAGAGGGCTGTCCCCTGGGGAAAGGCCAGAGGGACGAGGAGACACAGTTGGAGTAAATAGTTTTTAATGTGTAATAGTAGGCCAACTGGGGAAGATAAGACACCCCCCAACAAGGCCCCAGCCCTTCTCCCATGATGCCCTAGGACCAGTGTGCCTGAGCCAGTTCCATGCCTGCCCCAACCCAGAGGCCCCCAAGTCCCAGGGGAGGGTAGGAAAAGAAGGTGGATGGCTGGGGGCTCAGCCCCAAGAGTTCAGGGAGGCAAACACAGGGCCTAGTTGAATTTGGCCTTGGAAAAATCCATCTCCGGATGCTGATCCATGAACCTGGGAAGGGAAAAATAGGAAGAAGGTAAAACAAGCCATCCCCTCCTGCATAGTTAGCCCCTTTCTCCCAGCCCCTCAACATCAGGTCTAATTTCTTTAGAACCCTGAGCAACTTGGAGCCAGGCCAGACAGTGGTAGGGCCTCAGGATCTTCTGTAGGTGGCAATGACCGCTTGTGTTATCCCTTCCTACCCTGAGGAACCTTTGCCCTCGGAATGACCTCAGAAAGTGATTAGGGTAGGCAAGCTGAGGCTATAAATCCATAAACTTAGCTGGCTCAGCCCAGAAGGGGAAAAGCAACTCCTGTGTCCTACTCAGTGACCCACTCACTGCTATCACCCAGGTCCAGGCTCAACACCACCTCTCCCAACACCGCCCCCCCATCTCTGCATTGCTCACTTCTTCAGAATCTCCTGCTTTTTCTGCTCATCTGAGGTGGGCAGCCCCATGGATTTCTGCCTCTGGTCGTACATCATCTTTTCCACCATGCTGCGGGTCTCACTGTCCAGGTCTGACAGCTGAAGGCAGGTGGGAACAGGGACAGGTGAAGCTCTGGGACATCTATGCCCTCACCTCCCAGCTGAAGCCCTCCCGCCCCCCACAACCAGACAGGGCTCACCTTAGAGTTCTCAGGGTTGATCTTCTTGGTATTGATCTCAGGGTCACTGGACACTAAGCGGCTCCACCACTCCATCTTGTTGATCTGTGAGGAGGGGAACCGCCGGGGGACTGGAGGTCGCTCCCTCTGTGCCCTAGTATCCACCCCTCAACCTTTCCAGGACCCAACTCGCTCCCATCTACATCCTGCACCTGGGACCCACAAAGACCTGTGCAGGGACCTAGGGTGCAGATGGGCAAGGCCTCTGCCCTTCCCAGTGGCTGCGGGAAACGGACGAGACCGTCACAGATCAGCGTGACTGGGGCAAAAATCAAGCATGGGGAGCTACTCATCCAGGACAGAGAACGAGAAGTTAGAGCGGCACCTGGGCTGGGCCAGAGGGACACACAGTATACCTGATGAAAAAGCAGGGCAGGGATTCCAGCTGGGGGGAAAATCAAGTACAAGAGCAGAGAGGTGAGAGAGAGGCAGGTAGGCCAGGACAGGCCTTAGGGAAGCCTTCCTGGGACCCATGACACTTTACAGAGACATTTATTTACATTACGTATACTGCCCCATCTGTGAAGGAATGACTGGAGGCCTTCCGAGGGCAACTCTACATTTTGTCCCCTGTTCTCTCCCCAGCTTTAGAACACTCTGGCATGTGGTAGGTATTCACGTATTCGCTGAACCGAATGCACATACAAATCAAAGGAAGATGGTTTGGTCCCAAAGAATTTCCATCTTGATTCCACCCCTACCTAGAGAGAGGAGGCTGTCAGATCTCTTGAGTTGCCCTTTTCCTGACTCTAAAATGGGACAGACCTACATTAAAAATCTTGGGCAGACTAAACATGTATGCTAGACTCCCTAATGTGGTCCCCAGGTGAATGAGCAGACACCCGCCCTCCTTTTTCCATCAAGATGCAGGAGGAGGCCAGGCCGCTCGCACCTTCTCCAGATGCACCGTCACCACCTTGCCGTCCTCGATGAGCCATGAGCTCTCCTCCACCTTCACTTCGTTGTACAGCTCCCCGTCAATGACTGCTGGCTGTCCCTTGAGGCCCACCCGCAGGTGCCGCCGATGGATGTCCACCACCACATCCTTCCCCTTCAGCCGGAAGTTCACACGGAAGGGCAAGGCCAGCTGCATGAGGCAGGAGAAGTCAAAAGGAGCCCCAGGCTGGCTCCCTAACCTCCCAACACTCGCCCCAATCACTCACGTCCAGCTCGGACAAGGTCTGCGTCCAGCGGTAATTGGGCAAGTCGGCCCCGTTGCCAAGGTTAGGCTTCAGTTTCCCTTTGTCTTTCTCGTCCTCCTCCTCCTCGTCCTCCTCCGCCTCCTGCTCACAGTTGGGGTGCTCAGCTACTTACCTGACAGGCACAGACTGCACCCCACTGAGCCAGGCCCAGGACTGGCACTAGGCATATAGCCGCAAGATGGAACAAACCCGGTCCCTGCCCATTCCATGGCCCACTGGGAGCCACTGGTTACAAAATGGTTCTGATCTCTGCCTGAGAGGAACAGCAGGCCATGTGACAAAGGACACATGTCCTCACACTCCTGACCCACAAGCCCTCTGGATTCGGGATTCTGGAGCCACAACACAGCACTCTGCCTGCCCACCAGAAGGAAAAAGTGCCCTGGGGAACAGTGACAGTCAGAGATGGACCCATAGAACCTAGCTGGAGATTCAAGCCAAGGGACTTGGAAAGAAAGCCCAGCCCAGAATAGAAGGTCACCGGGTAGCTATGTGCACGGTTGTTCTAAAACAAAACCCGGCTGCCTGACAATCAGTTCTCTTCTTCTGTGTCTGTAGGGCTGAGACCCCCAAGTGTCAGACCAGAAACTCTGGAGAACCAAATCAGTGTCCCAAGGATTGTTTGGGAAGCTGGGGGATATACCTGGGGTATATCCCCCAGATGTATCAGAGTAGTCCCCCCCAACAAGGCCAGGCTGGGCACATAGACCCCAGCCCACCCAAATGATACCTGTCCAGGCACTGCCCTCTGGCTCTTGGGCTTTCCTACCAAGGCTTTAAGGCCAGTGGGTTGTTTCTTTTAAAGTTGGTACTGTGGTCCATTGTCTATGAGTGGGATCTGGAACTTTGGGGAGGACCCCCAAAGCTGAGGGAGATGGTATAGGGGGAGGCATTCCAGAGACAGAGAAAGGCCAGAAAGTGCCAGGAAGTTCCCAAGCCCTGATGAACCTCAGGCACCCCCAATGCCTCTCACCTGCTTCCCCGGGGAGCCAAGACTGCCATTCTTGAGCTGGGCCTCATGATTCTCTGCATCTTTTTTCTGTGGCGAGAGGCACAGCAGTTGGCAAGAGAATCCTTGCTGCCAGTGCCCATGGGGATGGCGTCGGGGGTGGGGAGGCCCGCGCATACCTGGTCAATCTCCAGCTGCAGCCTTTCTGCCTCCTCATCAGTCAGCTCCCTGATCTGGGGCCCAGAGCTCTCGGACTTGGCCTCCTTAGCCAGCCTGGCTGCCCGCTCTGCCTTCTCCCGCAGATCAGTTTCCTGCCGAGCTCTCTTCTCCCGCCGGGCCTTCTGTGCCAGCTGGTTATGGTGGTTGAAGGTCTGTGTGATGAGCTGGGGAAGGGAGAGAAGGCGATGAGGCACTGGGGCTCTAGCCGGCCGGTGTCCCAAGGCCTGGAGTCCAGTCCCACCTCTATGTGCTGGATGCCTGGGCAAGGCACTGTACTCAACCTCGGTTCCTCATCTATAAAATGGGGATCACACTGTACACACCGATCTCAGAGCTATTATGAGAATACCTGCAAGTTCCCCTGGCGGGATAAACAGTGGCTATTTAAAAAAACAGTCTAGGGGCACCTGGGTGGCTCAGTTGGTTAAGTGTCTGCCTTCGGCTTAGGTCATGATCCCGGGGGTCCTGAGATAGAGCTTCCTGGTCAGCGGGAAGCCTGCTTCTCCCTCTCCTTCTGCCTGCTGCTCTCCTTGCTTGTGCGCTCACACTCTCTCTCTGTCAAATAAATAAAATCTTTAAAAAACAAAACCACCACAACAAGAAAAACAGTCTAGTGACTAAAAACACGGACAGTGAAGGCGGACAGGCTGCGTTCTCATCCAGGCTGTCACATGCCAGCTATTGTATTTTCGGCAAAGGACCTAGCCTGGAAGTGCTTCAGACTCCTCATCTGGGAGGATGGCTCCCGGTACCTCACAGCACTGCTGTGCTCCGAGTCCCTCCCCACAGAGCTGGGAACAGAGCTCAACTCCTGAGCTCGCAGGCCCGCGCTGCCCTGCTGACTGCTCTCTTCCCTGAGCAGGACAGCAGACCCAGCGATGCCTTCTTCAGCCACACGCCTCCTGCCTGGCCCACCACATCAGCAGGGAGCCAGGGAGAGCTTTCTTGAGCGAAGAGGCTAGAACCTGCCCTCAGCCTGCAAGCTATCAGTGTCGAATCTCTCCTCTTCCACTGTGCCTCCCCAGGATGCTTCCAACTCACATCCTGTCGCCACTGTCACTATCTGGCTGTGTAGCCTTGGACCAGCGGAGGACTCTGACACCTTTTAAGTCCAATCTTCTCACCTGTCGTGAGGATCGAACACGACAGACGCTTACAGAGGCTGGCGTGGTCCTGACCAAATCACAGCCACATACAAAGTGCTGGCTTCCCAACATCCCTTGCCTGACTCAGGCTAACCCAGTGTCAGCTGGTTAGGGGTGGAACCAGTACATTCCATGCTATAAAAAAACAGTGGGAGAGATGGCTTACCTGTTTATACCAACAGGTCTCCAAATGTGGTTCCCCACGTCTACAGCACCAGCATCACCCAGAATTTGCTAGAAATGCTAAACTTTGGCCCCACTCCAGACCTACCGAATCTGGGGTGGGGCTCAGCATCCTATTTTTTGTTTGTTTTAAGATTTATTTGAGAGAGAGCGCACACATGAGCATGTGAGCAGGGGTGGGGGGCAGGGGGAGATGGGCAGAGGGAGAGAGAATCCTGAAGCAGACTCCCCACTGAGCATGGAAACTGGCTCCCAGGAGCCAGAGTTCCAGACCTAAGCCAAAATCAAGCGGGCCGCTTAGCTGACTGACCACCCAGGCACCCTGACAGTCTGTATTTTTAACAAGCCCTCCTGCCCACTTCTCAAGCAGACCAGAAGAGTCACACCTAGATGGCAGTTCCCAGACCACTCTTACCTGTGTGACCCTGAGGTCATCACTCTGTGCTTCTACTTATTTTCAAAAGCAATCTTGCATAAGCTGTTCTTTGCCTAGAATGTCCTTGTCCCCACTCCGAGGTCATCCGGCCATCTCCTGCTCACCCTCTAGGACCAGCTCCAGTGTCTCCGGAGCCGCACCTCCTTACCTTCAGCAGGCCCGGGACACACCCAACCCCCACACCTGGAACAGGCCTTTCGGGGCACTCACCACAGGATCAGTGGTCAATTTACCATCTTCCAAACATCTCTGAGCCAGAGCGGGAGGGAGGGAAGGGTCTGCAAGAGCTGAGAGGCCTGCATGGGGCTCAGGGTCACCAAAGTCACCCATGGGCTCCTAGACCTAGGTTCTGGCAAATGTCCCATGGCTTCTCATTCATTTGGTGCCAATTCTTCCTGCTACCTCGGAACTCCCAATCTCATGCCACACTGGGTTAGTTCCATCCTCTACAAGGCTAACGGGCACCAAAAGCATCCCCTTAATCAAATGGGTTAACAAAATGGAGCGCGGGTGAAACAGAAATGAGTCACCCGAAGGCCATTCCGCTGTCAACAGAATCAGTCATGAGACAATTACGCCAGCAGAGGCTGTGCCACCACAGGGCCTTGGGCCCAAATCCCTAATCGGGAAGACCTTGAACTCAAGCCATTTGCCAACCAGTGTTCACAGGGAGGCGGGCGCAGGGTCCTCCCCTCTCCCAGCTCCAGTGAATTATGTTACATCCCATTTGTCCTGTTCCTTCCTAACTCCTGGAGGTTAGGTGAGGGCAGAGCTGAACCACCAGGCAGAGTCAAGGCCAATCACAGCAGCCTCTGACCCCTCCTCCCAATCTCCTCCTACCAGCTTTATCCAGGCCCAGCCCCAGGCAGAGACCCCTGAGGGCATGCAGCCTACTTTGCGGTGCCAACTGGCAGGCTGTCACAAAGCCAAGCATCGGTCACTGGACACATCTTCGGAACCACAGCCCAGCAGAGTGGGGAAGGGATGAGGACAGTTGTACTAGTTCTAGAAGACAGGCCCCATACCTGAACACAGGATTTCCCTGACCTAGGCTAGGTGATCGGGGAGTAAAGAGTGGTTCCCCCAGCCTGGCCAGGAGACAGGGAGATATTAAACCTGAACACGGCAAAGGGGGGACCAGGGGGGCAGGGTGTGTGTATATGTATGTGTGTGTGTATAATACACACATGAGAGACAACACACTCCTGTTCTAAAACTTCATAAAAATGACCTCATTCATTAAGTACTCTTAAGTGTGTGTCTTCCTTTAAAAAGCTGACCAATATTCCATTAGATCAATTACACGTACACATGACACTCTTTACTCATCCATCACCGGAAGCTTTAACTACTTCCACCTCTCAGTTCTTGTGCACGGTGCTGCTGTGAACACGGGTGTACAAATCTCTCAAGAACCCGCTTTCAATTCTTTTGGGTATGTACCTAGAAGCCAGATCACTGGACCATACAGTAGTTCTACTTTTAATTTTTGAGGAAGCACCATGCTATTTCCCATAGCAGCTGTACCATTTTGTATTCCCATCAATAATGCACATATGTGCCAGTTTCTCCGCACCCTTGCCAACACGTGAGACTTTTCTGGGTTTTTTTTTTAACACAAGCCACCCTACATGGCTGATTTGCATTTCCTTGATTAGTGATGTTGAGCATCTTTTATAATAAAAAATTGGGGAACGCCTGGGTGGATCAGTGGATTAAGCCTCTGCCTTCAGCTCGGGTCATGATCTCAGGGTCCTGGGATCAAGCCCTGCATCAGGCTCCTTGCTTAGCAGGTAGCCTGCTTCCCTGCCCTCCCCCCCGCCGCCTGCCTCTCTGCCTACTTGTGATCTCTGTCAAATAAATAAAATCTAAAATAAAAATAAAGGGGCGCCTGGGTGGCCCAGTGGGTTAAAGCCTCTGCCTTCGGCTCAGGTCATGGTCCCAGGGTCCTGGGATCCAGCCCCGCATCGGGATCTCTGCTCAGCAGGGAGCCTGCTTCCCTTCCTCTCTCTCTCTGCCTGCCTCTCTGCCTCCTTGTAATCTCTGTCTGTCAAATAAATAAATAAAATATTTTTAAAAAATAAAGTAAAATAAAATTAAAAAATTTTGAAGAGCCACAATAATTCACTTTTACCAGAAATATCTGAAGATTACCCTTTTTTCCACATCCCTATAAGCAATGGTTTTTGTGGGTCTTTTTACGCTTTCATCAGTTTGGCAGGGGAAAAAAGGGAATCTCACTATTTCTCCTAGATTTCCTAGATTACTAGGGTTGTTGGACATCTTTTATTTTTCTTAAAGATTTTATTTATTTATTTGACAGAGATCACAAGTAGGCAGAGAGGCAGGCAGAGAAGAGGAAGCAGGCTCCCTGCTGAGCAGAGCGCCTGATGTGAGGCTCGATCCCAGGACCCTGGGATCATGACCTGAGCCGAAGGCACAGGCTTTAACCCACTGAGCCACCCAGGTGTCCCGCTGGACATCTTTTCATATGCTCTTTGGATCTTCTCCTCTTGGAATTGCCTAATTTTCTGTTTATCCTTTTCTTGTCAATTTATAAGCTCCTGCATATTAGTCATTAAATTTTCTGTCCTCTGTAGTGAACATTTTTTCCAAATCTACTGTTTTCTAATGAACTTTATATGTCTCTTTTGCCAGACACACACAGTTTTCAATGTTTGAAGAGGCAACAAGCTACCTTTTCTTTTATAGCTTCCAGGTTTCTAATTTTGCAAGGCCTCTCCCACACAAGATCATATGGTTTCCTAACTTTCCTTACCGGACTCTTCTTGGTCTGTAATTTATTTTTACATATGAGTAAAACAGATGGTATACTTGTAGTTCTTTACAGATAAATAGCCAGTTATAGCAGCAACGACTTATTCAATCATCCTTTGCCTACAGAACTGAATTACTACATCAGATGTGTACTGAATTCTCATATGCTAGACTTTTTCTAGATTCTCTATTCTGCTTCACTGTCCCACTTTTCTCTTCCTTAATGTCAGTAACACACTGATTTGATCATTACGGCTTTCCTCAAATCCACAATCCCTTATCCTGAATTCCTAGCCCCCAAAGCTATAAAAACCACAGAAGTGTTTTTGGACTTATAAGTTTGTGGCATAAAGGTATTTATAGTCTTCCTATCTCCCACTTGGTATGAATATTGACACACATTTCTCTACAGAAATACTAATGCTTCATTACAGGATGCCTCTAACTCACGGAGCATATGTTACATACCTTACTACACTGTAACAAATTACTGTGTGTATAGTATATGCCTTGTATCACCTCCTAAAATTCAAAGAATTCCAAATCCCAAAACACATCTGGCCCCAAGAGGTTCCAAAAAAAGGAGCATGGGGGTGCCTGGGTGGCTCAGTCAGTTAAGCATCCGTCTTCAGCTCAGGTCATGATTCCAGGGTCCCAGGATTGAACCTCACATTGGGAACAGGGAGCCTGCTTTCTCCCTCTCCCTGTCAAATAAATAAATACAATCTTTAAAAAAAAAAAAAAATACCATGAACTTGGTGTGCCTGGGCAACTCAGCTGGTTGGGAGTCAACTCTTGATTACAGCTCAGGTCATGACCTAGGGTGCCAAGATCAAGCCCCGCATCAGGTTCCCCACTGAGCAGGGAGTCTGCTTCTCTACCTCTTCCTCTCCCTCCCTTTGTGCACTTTCTCTCAAATAAATAAATAAACAAACAAACAATAAACAATAAAACAAACAAACAAAAAACATACCATAAACCTGTATACTCAAACATCAGCCACTTCATCCACATGACCTCTTTTTACCCTCACAACAGCCCTGTGAGATAAGGATTAAGACCACTTTACAGGTAAGAAAATATGATTCACCAGTACCACAAAGTTGCTGGGCAGGGAGGTGGGTGATGGACCAGGGACTGAGATTCCAACTCACACCTGCCTGACTCCAGAGCCCATGTTCCCAGTGCACTTGAAAATGATGTAGCTGGTGGCCTGCACACAGTAGGCACACAATATAAAAGTTACTGTGTTACAAATGGAGACTAGGTGGGAAGGCTGGACAGGTTTTTGCCTGCCCATGAGTCTGACCAAACTCCTGGGGAATAGCTTTGTTTCAAAGGAACAAAGAACGAAGGAGCCCCCATCCTAGGTTAGTCCCACTTAATGCTCACATCCAATGTACGGCAGCTACCATTTTTAAAAGATTTTATTTATTTATTTGACACAGAGAGAGAGACCACAAGTAGGCAGAGAGGCAGGCAGAGAGAGGGGGAAGCAGGCTCCCTGCTGAGCAGTGAGCCCAATGTGGGGCTCGATCCCTGGATCCTGAGATCATGACCTGGGCCGAAGGCAAAGGCTTAAGCCACTGAGCCACCCAGGTGCCCCTGAATCTTTTTTTTTTTAGGATTTTATTTATTTCTTTGACACACACACACAGAGATATCACAAGTAGGCAAGAGGCAGGCAGAGAGAGGGAGGAAGCAGGCTCCCTCCCAGCAGAGAGCCTGATGCGGGGCTCGATCCCAGGATCTGGAGACCATGACCTGACCTGAAGGCAGAGGCTTTAACCCATTGAGCCACCCAGGTGCCCAAGATACCATTTTATTAAAAGATTTTATTTACTTGCAGGGGGGTAGAGGGGGAAGAGAGAGTCTGTCGAGCAGACTCCTAACTGAGCACAGAGCCCGATGTGGGCTCCATCTCAAGACCCTGAGATCACGACCCAAGCCAAATCCAAGAGTCGGACATTTAACCGATGGAGCCACTCAGGCGCCCCAATACCACTTCTTTGTATCACTCTTTGTATCACTCACCTCTCTCCTTTCATGAAGTTATCTCTTACTCATTCTTCAAGCTTCAAGCACCACTGCCTCAGAAAGTCTCCTTTGAACCCCCATCCTAGGTTAGTCCCCACTTAATGCTCCCAGGGCTTTTCCCTAACTCCCATGACTTCCATGTTTTAGGGGGCAGGGGCAGGGTGCTGCACCATGAGATCCATGAAAACAAAGACCACCTCTGTATTCACCTGTAATTCCAAAGAAGCTGGCATAATACCTACCACAAACAAAGCATTAAGTGTCTGATACATATTCATTGAATGAATGACTATTAGAAGGTAGTCTGGCCCAATGAAAAACAGGAGGTGCTGAGCTAAAACAGAAAGAATATTCGAGCCAGAAGAGGCCTACAGGTAGGTCCACCTTCTCCCATTCTGCAGACATACAGCCTGAAAGAACCAGAGTACTAATGGGAAATCAACCAACCCACACAGCTGGGCCAAGATCCCAGGACCCTCCACTCCCAGGCTAGTGTGTCCGTAACAGAGAAGCCTCGGATCATCAAGACACAGTATAGAACATGGGGCACCTGGGTGGCTCAATGGGTTAAGCCTCTGCCTTCGGCTCAGGTCATGATCTCAGGGTCCTGGGATCGAGCCCCACATTGGGCTCTCTGCTTGGCGAGGGGCCTGCTTCCCTTTCTTTCTCTCTGCCTGCCTCTCTGCCTACTTGTATCTCTGTCTGTCAAATGAATAAATAAAATCTTTAAAAAAAAAAAGAACATTCCAGCTTGTCAGATCCCTGAAGCCACAGAAAGCAGTTTGCAAAATGCCTCCTCCTCGTCACCATGTCTCTGTGAGTGAAAACAAGTAACAAGGTCCTAAAAGTCCTTCAGTGAGGTAAGATCTTCATGACTTACCAATCTCCAAAAATATAGTTATAACCTAAGGAATCAAAAGGAAGTTCAAGGTCTCAGAGCCTGTAGCACAAAGTGCAATTCCCAAATCCATGAACTTTGGGTCACAGTGCCTGGGAAGACTGGAACTGGATGGCTTTAAGTTTTTCCTGCATTTCTTTTCTTTTTTTTTTTTTAAAGATTTTATTTATTTATTTGACAGACAAAGATTACAAGCAGGCAGAGAGGCAGGCAGAGACAGAGAGGGAAGCAGGCCCCTGCCGAGCAGAGAGCCCGATGTGGGGCTCGATCCCACGACCCCGATATCATGACCTGAACCGAAGGCAGAGGATTAATCCACTGAGCCACCCAGGTGCCCCCTTGCATTTATTTACTAAGCTCAATTTCTAACATTTGCCCACTCTCATATCAGCTAATCAGATAAAACCTCCTTGATGCAAAAGAAACCAAGAAGTATGGTGTCAAGGGCAGAAGGCAGTTTTACAACAGAGTCTGGTTCCAACCCTGGCTCTTCTACTGCTTAGCTCAAGACTTTGGACAAAGTCTCACAGCCTGGGTGGCGCAGTTGGTTAAGTGTCCACTCTTGGTTTCGGCTCAAGTTGTGATCTCAGGGCTGTGAGATGGAGCCTAGAGGTGGGCTCTGAGCTCAGCCTGGAGTCTGCTTAAGACTCTCCCTCTCCCTTGGCCCCTCCCGCCCCCAGCTCATGCATGTGCATATGTGCACACTCACTCTCGCTCTCAAGTAAATAAATAAATCTTAAAAAAAAAAAAAAAAGACAGACAGACAGACAGACTTTGGACAAAGTGTCAAACACTTTGAGCCAATTTCCTCATTTGCAAAATGGGAAGAGTAACACCTGCCCTTCTGAAGCCACCGAAGGATCATGGGAAGTAGGGGTAGGTAAAGCACCTGGCAAGGAGAAGGGTTTCAGTACATGACAGCTTGCTTCCCTTCCCCGACTCTTCACCCTTGGCATTTTACTTCCACTGAAGGTTATTACTATGCCAAGGGAAGATCAGGTGAGCTTTTCTTCTGAAGAAACAGAGGCTCCAAAGGGACCACAGGCCCCAACACTCACCTTCTCTGCCATTCCTTCTTCTCCTCCAACAAAAAAGTCTGTTTTGCGTCGAAGGAAGCTGAAGAAAGTGTTGACAAGCTGAAAGACAGAAGGAAACTGAAACTGTGGAGATGCCGCATCGGGAGCCCCTCAAGTGCACAGAAACCAGATCCCAGTCCAGGAGGGAGCTCGGGACTGGACTGTTTCACCCTGAGCCTCTCATCTGAGGAGGCAGCCTCTACAACAGGCCCGACCTTAGTGACTTCCACTAGGAAGCCCAACCTTATTCCGATCTCCCAAGACACAGATTTTTCATTTCTCCTGTATATATGTACATGCATTTCACATTCCTTGAGGCTCTAGAAACAGCCTAAGGATATAGAATACTCCTCTGCATCCAGGGCTTGAAATACGTAGGCCCAGCTTTCCTTCCAGGTACTAAAAAGTCCATCCAGACTGGCACTGCCTGAGCTACTAGGGCAGAGCCAAAAACAGGGGGAGCAAATGAAGCTAGTAGCTTCATTCATAAAAGGGTAAAACCAACTAACTCTGACCAGTAAACCAGAGTATTCAAGTGGTTAAGCAGATGGGTTTGAGTATCAGACTGATAAATATTAGCTGTCATCCTAGGGAAGTTTCTTAACTCTAGAACAGAAATAGCAGCTGGACCAATTTCTGGGGACCTAGTGAGGATCCAATGAGATACTGGAGGTGAGGGCCTTGAGCAGTGTCCCGCCCAGAGCAAGACACCTCCTGCCAGACTGTACGCCTCACACGTAGGTACGATGAACTGTGGCTTCTTCATCCCCAAAGCTTGGCACCAGATCTGGCTCAGCGTTTATGCTCAGTAAAACTTCTGCTGAATGAAAAGATCTAGCGGTGACCTAGAGTTAGCATATACAAGCCCTTTTATTTGCTCAAATGAGTGGTTCTAAGGCTGATGCTAGAACTTAATCTTCGTGGTTGAATTTCTATTTCTAGATCCTTTTTTTTTGTATTTTATTTATTTATTTGACAGAGATTACAAGTAGGCAGAGAGGCAGGCAGAGATAGAGGAGGAAGCAGGATCCCTGCTGAGCAGAGAGCCCGATGCCAGGCTCGATCCTGGGACCCTGGGATCATGACCTGAGCCGAAGGCAGAGGCTTTAACCCACTGAGCCACCCAGGCGCCCCTAGATACTTTTTTGATTCACTCAAAAGCACACTCCCAAATCCAACCTGGGGTCAACAATTTAGGAGGACGGGCGAGGGAATCTTTGCACACATGCAAATTAATAACTCTTTTCCCAACTCAAAGGGCTTAGGAGTCCTTGGTTTCCACCGGGACCCGGGTAAAAGAATGGGAATGGAAAGCTCAAAGAAAACGTGTTCCCAGTGAGATAAAGAATCAGCAATAAACTGTAGAAAGCAAGCAGGCCTAAGGAATGTGGTCCTAAGTCAGGAACCCGGTGGGTGATTTTGAGCAAGTTCCTTTGGTTTCTTTTCAGAATGAGAGTTCTTGACAGGCTTTCCTACTTCTAACTTTCCATGTTTTTGGTCCAAAAAACCAACTCCAGAATCTATACCAGTTGGTCTGTGTGTTACTGTGTGGTCAGTATGCACGATTATGCTTTTGAAAAGCTCTTTTCAAGCTCCATCAGAGCAAGGACAGACTTCATCTATATACCCAGGACCGAGTCCGGTAAGTATCTGGCACATTACTGACAACTCATTATTGTCCTTCACTTCAAGACACTACTCTCCTCACTACTCAGAAAATAAGGGATTCGTAGCTCTGTCTCAAAGACAAAGGAACTGAGCCTTGCAGATGTGCAAAAGGTCCCTTGTGAGTAGGTGGTGGAAACAAATTGTGAACCCAGGCTTCTTATTCCCCATTCAAGGCCTGAAAGGACCACGTGCTATCATCACCGCCCCCCACCTCCACCCCCGACACGCACATTCATCGGTTCGGTCCAGGTCTTGGTAGATGCAAATCCGTAAGTCTTAGGATGGTTCATCCTAAGAACTGCTCTTCGGGGGCGGCCATCAGAGAGGAAATGAGGCCGGAAGCATGTGTGAGAGTGGGGGACCAGCTACGGGGGACGCTGCGGGTTTTCCAGGGCAGCGTTCGGAGACGCAGGAGTTGCTAAGACTCCTTAGCGGAGTCTTAGTCAGTTGCTAAGACTCCTGCGCGGCTCCGGCGGCCCGGGACAGAAGTGCGGTGGGGAGGCCAGACCGGAAGCTGGGACATGGTGAGAATGGAGGAGGATCACAAGAACCCGCGAGGCCCAGAGTTGGATCTCGGCCCCCGAAGGCAGGGAAGTGGAGTGAGGGTGTCTAGGGCCGCGCGGGTGGGCGAGCGCCGCAAGACCAGGCCAGGCCGACGCCGCGCGGGCCGTTACCTCCTGCACGCCGCCCTCGTGCTGCTGCGCCATGGCCAGCAACATGCCGTCGAACCGCTCCTCCTCCTGCTCTCCGCCCATCGCGCCTGCCACTAGCCGCGCACCGAGATCCTAGCTCTTCACTCGCGTCCCGCGCTCTCCCGGTTCCTTCGTGTCGCGTCCGGCCCAACCGCTCCAGTCGTCCGCCTTCCGCAGCGGAGCCGGAAACACGCACGCGCCGCACCGCCCAGGCCCGCCTTCTCGCCCTCTCTTCCCGCCTCCCTCCCGGCCCGCGACCAGTGACTGCGCGGCAAACAGCCCGCTTCACCCACCATTGGTCGACTCGCTAAGCCAATCAACGAGCGCGTCCAGGAGGCGGTGGGCGGAGCCGAGGATTCCGGAGTTTGGCGTGAGTTGCTATGGTCACCAGACGATTGGAGCCTTCCAGAAAACACTGAGCTACGTTCTAGTGAAGTTGAAAAAAGGAGAAACGGCGTTTCTGCCTCGAGAGTGATTTACCATTTTATAGAATGGTGGAACTGAAAATGTCTTTAGTTATCTCCTCCAATGTTTCCATGAGGCAATGGAGGCCCAGAAAGAAGGCGCTTGTCTAAAGGATAGCTTACCTCTGTCATCATCGCCAGGACCAGCTTCTTGGAATTACAAACTGTACAGTCACGCGGGCCTCGGTCTTGGAAGTGCTCCGTGCTTGATTTTAATGTTCTTCTGATGCAGTTTTGAAAATCTTAATTTTTGAACAAGAGACGACACGTTTTGCACTGGGCTCTGCAAATTATGTAATGATTGCTGTCTATGACCTTCACTTTTATTAATGTGGGGGACATGTCCCAGCTATCTAAGGCCAACCCCCCACATTTGCAGTGAATGTAATCGTCTCAGTCTTGTTATTATCCCCCCCTTTTTAAAAAATTTCCTGCATCACAAATTTCTTCTGGATCATTCCCTTCAACTTAGAAACATGCTCTAATGTCATTTATTTTTTTTAACTATTCTGTGACCCCCCCCTTTTCTCTTTCTACCACCCCAATTTTCAGTTCTCATTTTCAGCAAAAGTTGAAAACATTTCTATACTTGTCTTTTCCCTTTGTTACCTTCCATCTTTCCTAATTTATTCTAATTAGTCATTTCTTAAAAGACTAGCCAAGGGTACAATGACCTTGTGTTGCCAAAGCCCATGGACCACTATTATTTTCCTCAACTTCTCAGCTGCATTTGACACAGTTTACCCCTTCTTCTAAAAACACTTTTGGGGGGGCGCCTGGGGGTTCATTTGGTTAAGCATCTGCCTTTGGCTCCCATCATGGTCCCAGGGTCCTGGGATTGAGCCCATGGGTCAGGCTCCCTGCTCAGCAGGGAGCCTGCCTCTTCCTCTACCCCTTTCTCCCTCTCCCTCTGCCTGCTGCTCCCCCTGCTTGTGTGTTCTCTCCCTCGCTGCCAAATATATGAAATCTTAAGAAAGAAACACTTTTTTTCCCCCTTTAGGCTTCTGATAATGGAATTGTGTTCCCCAAAATTCGTATGTTGAAACCCCCAATGTGACATTTTGGAGAAAGGGCCATTTATTTTTTTTAAGATTTTATTTATTTATTTGTTAGAGAGAGAGAGATAGAGCACAGGCAGACAGAGAGGCAGGCAGAGGCAGAGGGAGAAGCGGGCTCCCCGCTGAGCAAGGAGCCCGATGTGGGACTCGATTCCAGGATGCTGGGATCATGACCTGAGCCGAAGGCAGCCGCTTAACCAACTAAGCCACGCTGAAGGCAGCCGCTTAACCAACTGAGCCACCCAGGCGTCCCTGGAGAAAGGGCCATTTAAAGAGGTAATTATGGTTGAATGAATTCACAAGGGTGGGGCCCTAATCACAACTGAAAGAGTGTCCTTACAAGAAGAGGAAGAGATCCTCAGGAAATCATGGGTATATAGAGGAAAGGCCATGGGTGGCAGCTTTCTGCAAGCCCAAGAGAGAGGCTGTGTGAGAAAGCAAACACTTGATCCTGGACTTCCAGCCTCCTGAACTGAGAAAATATGTTTCTGTTACGTAAGTCACACTGTCTGGGGTATTTTGTTATGGCAGCCCTCACAAACTATGTCACCACCCTAACCTGTTATTCTTTTTTTTTTTTTTTAGTTATATATTTTTTTAAAGATTTTTATTTATTTATTTGTCAGAGAGAGTGAGCAGACAGAGAGGCAGGCAGAGGCAGAGAGAGAAGCAGACTCCCTGCCGAGCAAGGAGCCCGATGCGGGACTCCATCCCAGGACGCTGGGATTATGACCTGAGCCGAAGGCAGCCTCTTAACCAACTGAGCCACCCAGGCATCCCCTGACCTGGTTTTCTTGCCACTGCACTAACACTTTCTCAGTGTCCTCTTCTACCTAGACTAGTAAATGTTGGTGGCTCTGTCCTTTGCTCTCTCCTCTTCCCTCTCTACACTTTCTTCTTAGGTGATCTCATGATATCTCTGGCCCGGACCTTGCCTGAGCTCCTGGTTCTTCTCACTACCTCCTGGACAATTCCCCTTGATGATTGGTATGTATCTCAAAACTCCCATGGCTTTGGGAAGATGAGAAAGTTCTGGAGATGGATGGAGGTGGTGGTTACACAACAATGTGAATGTACGTAATGCCACTGAACTGTATACTTAAAAATGGTTAAAATGGTAAATTTAACATATATTTTATTACAATAAAGAAATTTATAATTTTATGAGACAATTTGAAATTTGAACTCTGACTAGGTATTTGATTATATTGAAGAACTATTGTTTTAAAAAAAACTAACATGGCCAACATCGATATTCTTCCCCAACACACAAATTAATTCCTCCCCAAATCCCCACTGAGTAAGATGGCTCCTTCTAGCACCAATTTGTCCAAGCCCAAATCTCCACTCATCCACCAGTTTGCACAGGTCAGAATCTAGTCTCATCTAATCCATTGGTAAGCCTTGTCAGCTTTTCCTCCAAACTATACCCTCTGTCCCCTTCTCACCTTGCTGTGTGAAGCAAGATGATGCTACTCTAGTCCAAACCAGCATCAACTCTCACATCCTAGCTTGTCTCCTTACCTCCTTTCTTGTCCCCTTTCTGGTTCATCCTCCACTCAGCAGCCTGAGCAATTCTTCTAAAAGACAAGCCATAGTTTATTACTCTTCTGCTTAAAATTAGCTCTTATGGATTGCCAGCGCTTTCAGGGCAAGTTCCAAACTCCCAGCCATGATCTCTGAGGAGTCACACCATCGAAGCCCTGTCCACCTCTCCAGACACATTTTGCCCAGGCTCCCCTTCACTCACTAGGCTCCCTCATTGGCTTCTTTCCCTTCCTCCTATGCTCTGTCCTAGTTCTGAGGCCTTTACCAGTCAACTTCTTTCTATCCATCAGGTCTCAACCGAAATGCCACTTCTTCTGTGAGGGCTTTTACTAACCCTGATGTACAGATTAAGTCTCCACCTCCACAATTCTTGTTTCAAAGTGCCTCGTGCTCATCTTCTGTAATTACTGGCTACATTGAAGCATACAATTAAGAAATTTTGGTTAATCTCCTCTCACTGAAATATAAACTTTATGAAAGATAGCACCTGCTTGATTCATCTGAGCATTCAGCTCAAAACCTCAAACATTATAGAACCTCGGTAAATAGTTAGGGAATGAATAAGTGGTCTTTGCCTGCTACCACTGAATCTCATTATATAACTTATCAACAAATACTGGTAAAATTGATCGACTTAAGTGCCCACTACTTTATTGAACACTTGATAAACATTATTTGACTTAACATAATGTTCCTATGTTATTGTCTCCATTTGAGGGGATGAGAAAACAGAGACAGAGAAGTAAAGTCATGTGCTCAAGGTCACACAGCTGGAAGAGTAGAGCCAGGGTTCAAACCCACGAAGCCAGACTCCAGAGTCCACACACATTACCCACTTCACCTCAGAGTTCTGCCTCCCTGAATTAGTACTCTGATTTCATAAATCATTCTCAGATGCTTGTCTGATATGACTCCTCCCCGAGAAACCGAGACCTGATCTAGGACCCTGGTGAATTCATTGAAATAATACATGTTTCCTGGGAAGACCTCTTGGTGACCAGCCAGAAACACCAACATAGGTAGGTGGGTGATCATACCACTGTGTGCTAAGTGCTCTGTTAAGGGTGTGGGCTGGGTGACCTGGGAAATCAGGAAGGCAGCATTTAGTCTTTTGAAGGGGTGGAGAGGGAAAGATATGAAGCCTGTGCTAGAGAAATAACATTTGTTCTAAGACCATGAAAGAGGACTGGGGGATAACTAGGCAGGTAGGGTAAGGGAAAGGCATTCCAGGCAGGAGGAACAGCATAGGCAAAAGCTTGCAGGCACAAAGATAGATGACAAGCCCAGGGAATGAGAAGGTGTTTAGTGATGCCTCTCTGGCTCCCAGTTCTTGTCCTTAACCCAGGCCCTCTCTGTCCCAGGATCTGGTAGCTGACCCCTCAATTAGTCTGAGGGCTCTGTACACAAGAGGAGCAAACATGGGCACCCCGGCCATAGAAATGCATTCTCACATGCATTATCTTATGGGGTGCACTTTAACTTCACAGATGACACCCGGCCCAGTGTCTGACACACAGTAGATGCTCAATAAGCCTCAGTCATTATAATTCTTGGGATGATGATGACTGTTGTTCCTGCTTGGGTAGGAACACCTTCATCCCCTTGTCATTTGAGGATTAACTGAGATCACTGCAGAGAAAGTACTTTGTAAACCACAGAGTGGTGTACAGAGAGAGTGTTGTCAGGAACTTTTCCTCCAGAAAGCCTTCCAGATTCAAGCTACTCCGCCCAGGTGCCCCATCTTAGCATCCCTGTCCATTGTTGATGTGGGCGTCCCACATCCCCTTTTGGAGCTACTGAAAGCAGGGGCTGTCTCTCCCTCCTTAGAATGGGGACCCCTCAGGGATGGCCTGTGTCTCCCCAACAGACTGAAGACTCCCCCTTGAATGGGGACTCCTGAAGGTTGACCTGTGTCTCTGCCTTCAGACTGAAGGCAGGACCCGGGCAGAGGGCAGCTGATGGGCCATCTCCCCCACAGAGGCCTCCCACCCCCTTGAGTGGATAGCCTCAGTCATGCCCCAGCCTGAGAGAGTCCTGCTGAGGCTGTTCCTTGTCCTCTAGGACCACCACAACTGACACCTTGGCCTTCAGACCACACACAGGGCTCAGAAAACACAGTTCTCCACGTGCAAACAAAAACAAACAAACAAAACTGCAAGATGAAAACTGGGGGGTCCAGCTTTACCATATACCCCCACCCCTGGCCGAGAGATATCTCTTCTCTGGGTCTCCTCCTCAACTGCCTCCTCTAGAAAATGCAGGTGAGACCAACAACAATAATGACGGCCCCTGCCCTTCCTTTACAGAGCACTGGCTGTGTGCCAAGTTCTTTGTCTCCCGGTGTCCTGACAACCACCCAGAAAAGATGCTACTAGGGGTAGATTTTCCATGAAGCTTCACTTGTACATACAAGGCCTTGGGAGAGGCCCAGCAATGTCTTCTAGATAGATAGATATAGATAGAGCCTTGTATGTTATATTATATAGAATACATATATATTCTTTTTAATTTGCAGAAATTTTATTTGTTTTTTAAACTATTTCTTTTCTTTTTTTTTTAGATTTTTTTATTTTTTATTTTACTTTACTTGACAGACAGAGGTCACAAGTAGGCAGAGAGGCAGGCAGAGAGAGAGGGGGGACCAGGCTCCCCACTGATCAGAGAGTCCCATGCAGGGCTCGATCCCAGGACGCTGAGAGCACGACCTGAACGGAAGGCAGAGGCTTAACCCACTGAGCCACCCAGGCGCCCCCAGTGACACCTTCATAACAGCGAATAGGTCTTGGTTTCTAATTATCATCCTGGCACCCAGATCACGGTTTTTACATACTCCACTCCACTAAAAGATTGAATCAGAGATTCTTGGAGTACTGGTCGATTCCAGGGGCTTGAAAAGAGGTATCTTCTTATATCAGAAAACAAAGGATGTTCAAAGAATGATGGGATATGTCAAAAGCACAGACTCCAGCTTAAAGAAGCTCCCATTGGACTAATCTGTGACAATCTGAGCATCAAAATAAATAACGATAATAATATTAAACAAAATATTAAACAAAATAGGAGGCCATGAGTTCATAACTAAATACACACATATTGGGGCGCCTGGGTGGCTCAGTTGGTTAAGCATCTGCCTTTGGCTCAGGTTGTGATCCGGGGGTCCCAGGATCCCTCCCCACAGTGGGGTGGGGGGGGTCCCTACTCAGCGGGGAGTCTGCTTCTCCCTCTCCCTCTGCTCCTCTCCCTGCTTATGTTCTCTCGCTCACTCACTCAAACAAATAAAATATTGAAAATAATAAATAAATAAATAAAACATTCAAACTATGAGAAGGTAAATCCAGGGATGCCTGGGTGGCTCATTCGTTAAGCGTCTGCCTTTTACTCAGGTCGTGATCCCAGGGTCCTGGGATCAAGCCCCACATCAAGCTCACTACTTAACGGGAAGCCTGCTTCTCCCTCTCCCACTCCTCCTCCTGTGTTCCTTCTCTCCCTATTTCTCTCTCTCTCTATCAAAATAAATAAAATCTTTTTTTAAAGGTATATCTGCATAGTTTCAAAATACCTCCTCACAAACTACCAATTCCTTATAAAGGGAAAAGAGTAAGTAAGTGGAGAAGCCTGGCAGACATCAAGTGACCAAAGTGAAACATGGGACAGATGGAAATGTGTGCTACCTAATAAAATGTATCAAAAAGAACACAACAGCGGTGCCTGGGTGGCTCAGTGGGTTAAACCCTCTGCCTTCAGCTCAGGTCATGATCCCAGGACCCTGGGATAGAGCCGCGCATCGGGAGGCTGCTTCCTCCTCTCTCTCTGATTGCCTCTCTGCCTACCTGTGATCTCTGTCTGTCAAATAAATAAATAAAATAAAATAAAAAAAAAGAACACAACAGTGGGGTACCTGGGTGGCTCTCAGGTCATGAGCTCAGGGTCATGAGATCAAGCCCCATGTCGGGCTCCACACAGTGCAGAGTCGGCTTGTCCCTCACTGCTGCTCTCCCCCTGCCCATTTTCTCTCTCTCTCTCTCTCTAAAATAAATAAGATGTTTAAAAAGAAAAAAAAATGGGGCACCTGGGTGGCTGAGTCGGTAAGCCTCTGGCTCTTGGTATCAACTCAGGTCATGATCCCATGGGTAGTGAGATCAAGCCCCAGGGAGAGGGGAGGCCCTCCACTCGCAGCAGGGAGTCTGCTTGAAGATTCTCTCGGCCACCCTCTGAATAAAAAAATAAATAAATGGTTTAAAATTTTATTCATTTGACAGAGAAAAAGAGAGAGAACAAGCAGGGGGAGCGGCAGGCAAACAAGAGAGGGAGAAGCAGACTCCCTGCAGAGGAAGGAGCCTGATGTGGGACTTGATCCCAGGACCCCAGTCTCATGACCCAAGCGGAAGTCAGACAATTAACGGACTCAGTCACCCAGGTGTCCAGAAATTGATAAATCTGAAATTACTTCTGTGATATTCCTTTTAAAGATACATAATCTAAATCTAATCACAAAGAATCCTTAAGCAAACCTAAATTGAGGGCCTTGCTACAAAATAACAACAACTCTTCAAAAGTCTCAAGGTTGTGAAAGGCGAGGAAAGATTGAGGGACTTTTCCTGACTGACAAAGACAAAAGGGACATGACAAAGAAATGCAGTGTGAGATTCTGGCCTGGGCCTGGCACTGCAATGGTTTCACTGAAGCATTTGGTGAAACCTAAATGGGGTCTGAGATTAGATGGTAACTGCTCCATGTTAATTTCCCGATTTTGATGATTATATTGCACTTATGTAGAGGAACGTTCTTAAACGCAGGAATTACACACTCAAGTAGTTGAAAGTAATGGGCACCGGGTTGGCAATTTACTCTCAAATGGTTCAAGTTGAAAAAAGTTCCCTGTACAGTACTTGAAACCTTTTTGTGTTTGTAATGTTTCAAAATAAATCTCATGTGAAGAGGCAAGCAAAAACATGCAGCTAAAACAAATAGGCAGGGCGCCTGGGTGGCTCAGTGGGTTAAAGCCACTGCCTTTGGCTCGGGTCATGATCCCAGGGTCATGGGATCGAGCCCCACATCGGGCTCTCTGCTCTGTGGACAGCCTGCTTCCTTCTCTCTCTGCCTCTCTGCCTACTTGTGATCTCTGTCTATCAAATAAATAAATAAAATCTTTAAAAAAAATAAAAAATAAAACAAATAGGCAATTATCATCAATAATTAATCAAAGTATTTTGATTTTCAGTCAGCTTATTTTAGTTTGTGATTGGTCATGATTTGTTTGGTCATTTTATTTTCTTTATTTTTAAAGATTTTATTTATTTATTTGACAGAGAGGAGAGCACAAGTAGGCAGAGTGGCAGACAGAGAGGGAGAAGCAGGCTCCCCGCTGAGCAGGGAGCTGGACACGGGATTTGATCCCAGGACCCTGGGATCATGACCTGAGCCGAAGGCAGACATTTAACTAACTGACCCATCCAGATGCCCCTATTTTATTTATTTTAAAGATTTTTTTTTGATTTTTAAGTAATCTCTATACCCAACGTGGAGCTTGAACTCTCAGCCCCAAGATCAAGAGTCAACATGCTCTACCAACTGAGCTAGCCAGGTGCCCTCCCCCCATTTTCTCATTTTAAATATTCACTTTCATACCTGATTTTCTATTCCTGAAGAGGGAACCGCCAAATTGTATAAGTGTCAGCCCCATAAAACTGCTATCTACGGGGCACCTGGGTGGCTCAGTGGGTTGGGCCACTGCCTTCGGCTCGGGTCATGGTCTCGGGGCCCTGGGATCGAGCCCCACATCGGGCTCTCTGCGGGGAGCTTGCTTCCTCCTCTCTCTCTGTCTGCCTCTCTGACTGCTTGTGATCTCTGTCTGTCAAATGAATAAATAAAATATTTTAAAAATTAAAAAAAAACTGCTATCCACTATTGGCCTTTCTTGTACCTTTTAAAGATGAGGGAACTGAGGCACAGAAATATAAAGTGACTTGCCCAATGTCATTAAGTGATAAAGCAGGATTTGAACCCAGGCAGTCTGACTCCAGAGTCTCCTTCGAGGGAACTCTGAGAACTCAGGGAGATAAAAGGATGTGAGAGGAACTTTGCAAGTGGAAGGATTAAGATCACTCACAATTGGGGGCGCCTGGGTGGCTCAGTGGGTTAAAGCCTCTGCCTTCGGCTCGGGTCATGATCTCAGGGTTCTGGGATCGAGCCCCGCATCAGGCTCTCTGCTTGGCGGTGAGCCTGCTTCCTCCTCTCTCCCTCTCTGCCTGCCTCTCTGCCTACTTGTGATCTCTGTCTGTCATATAAATAAATAAAATCTTTTTAAAAAATCACTCACAATTGAATGAAAGATGCACACGTGTTTATCTGCTGGGAGAGGGAGGAGGAAAATCCTCTCACCATGTGCCAGAGACTGCTTGGCATTTCAAGTCCAAGACCTCACTTTGTTATTGTCCCAGATGAAGCACCTGAGGCCCACAGGGATCAGCCCAAGGTCACACACCTGGAAAATGATAGAGCCAGGAGCCAGTGCCAAGGGTGGTGATGACTGTCCAACAGTGTGCTAGCGGAAGGCTTGCCAAGCTGGGCTTGCCAAGGTCCACGGACACGACACAGCCGAGGACCTTCCCACCCTCTCTCACACCCCATGCCCCACCATCCAGAGACAGACGTCCAGGACATATTTGCCATGTGGCTGGCGGCAGTGTGACGTGTCTGCCCAGATGATAAGTAGGCAACGTCTGTAGACCAGGCAGCTTCAAGGTGGGGACCCATGTGGCCACTAGCTTTGGGAAACTTAGATCACACAGCTTGGGCCGCACCACTGGGCCAGTGGGTCTAGGAGAACAAATAAGGACTTTAGAGTCAGACAGATCTGGGCTCTGGTTCTTCTTAGTGGTATGACCTTGGGCAAGTCACTTCATCTCTTTGAGTTTCAAAGAGTAAGAATCTTGCCTCCTGGGGAAACTCTGAGGATTAGAATGGGAAGTGCTGGGCATACAGTAGGCGCTCAGTAAATAGCACCCTTTCTTCATTAGCATTCTGCTAGGGCTTCTCAGCAGATACAGCCTTTCAGGAACTTTCAGAATCCAAGCTGAGGAGAGAGAGTTCTTAAGGACCTTATTTCTGCAGGGCCCTCAGAACTGGAGTCAGGGGAGGGAGGCCTCCTAGCCTGCACAGTGGGCAAAGTCCTCCCAGCCCCCCAGGGTCCTGGCTCCCTTCCCCATACCCTGTTCCTTACCAACAACAGGAGCAAAGCCCCAAGGTTAGGCAAACAAGTCAGTGATAAGGCACTTCCAGGTTGGGCCTTGCATTCAAGGTTCGTCCAGCTCCGGGGCTGGCTTCCCAGCTTAGTGAGAGTCCTGCAGGCACCAATAGGGACACCTACAATGGCCACCTGCTGATTGTGCACCTGAGGCCTTGGTGCCCTGGTACAGCCCGGGTTAATGACCCTGTTTATCCACTTGAGTCATCCGATAAGGGGCAGCGCGGCGGGCGGGCAGGCGGCCCTGCGACCTGCACAGGCTGCTTCATTGACTGAGGCAGTATCAGCGCCACGTGGAGCTCCCAAAACCTCCTCCCCCGCCACTTCCCCACCAATCCTGCAGGCCAGTGCGTGTTTCTTTCTTTTTTTTTTCAATGAACATGACTTCTGGAGTCAAGGTTGTCAGGCCATCCCCTCCACCCCCACCCACCGTCCCTCCCACTGGGGATATATATAGCACCCAGGGGGGCAGAGCGGAGGGCGGGAGGGCCAGGAGGAAGGAAGAGCAGCTCCCCAACCATGAGCTCCAGCCAGCCAGGGACCTGCCCATGCCAGGGTGCTGCAGGCCGCCCAGCCATTCTGTACGCGCTTCTGAGCCCTAGCCTCAGGGCTAGGCCCTCTGTGCCCCCGGCTCGGAGTCACTGCCTGTGCAGACAGCACCGGCCCGTCCGGCTGTGCGCCCCACATCGCACCTGCCGGGAGGCCTTGGATGTTCTGGCCAGAACAGTAGGCTTCCTCAGGAATCTGCCGGCCTTCTGCCAGCTGCCCCCTCAGGATCAGCAGCGGCTGCTGCGGGGCTGCTGGGGCCCCCTCTTCCTGCTGGGGTTGGCCCAAGACACTGTGACTTTCGAGGTGGCTGAGGCCCCGGTCCCCAGCATACTCAAGAAGATCTTGCTGGAGGAGCCCAGTAGTGGCGCAGGCGGCGGCCAGCTGCCAGATCGGCCCCAGCCCTCACTGGCAGCGGTGCAGTGGCTTCGGGGCTGCCTGGAGTCCTTCTGGAGCCTGGAGCTGGGCCCCAAGGAATATGCCTACCTGAAAGAGACCATCCTCTTCAATCCTGGTGAGCTTCCAGACACTCCTGGATGGGGGCCCACCCAGGGAAGGCGCCTTCTGAGGGCTTGACACGCGTTATCTCTTTGGGTCCTCATTATCGCTGAAAGTCACCTGACAAAAGAGGCTCAGAGAGGTTAAGTGAATTGCTGAAGGTCACACAGCCTCATAGAGCCAATGCAGGGATGGGAATTCAGGTTTGTTCACTCCAGAGACTGGTCCTTGCCACTCTGCCTAAGAAACTTGCCCTTGACCCTCAGGGAAGGTGGGCAGACACAGCTGTGCCTCAGTCACAGGTAAAACTCTGTGGGTTCAGAAAGACCCCATAGAGAGGAATGAAAATGTGAGATGAAAATTCCTCACCAAAAAGCTCTCATGGAATATATAAATTATAGTAACTAATTCTAGTGATAGTAATGAATATTCATACTACATTCACCATATGTTAGGCCCCGCTAAAAGGGTTTTGCATATACTAGCTGATTTAAACTTCATAACATGCCTAGGAGATAGGTGTTATTATCCCCATTTTACAGATGAGGAAACTGAGGCACAGATATTAATTTATCTGAGGTCACGCAGCTAATAAGGGACAGCATGGGATTCAAACCCAGGCAGCCTGGCTCTTAACCATTACTCTGGGCTGCCCTGTAAATGGACCAATAGGGGCGCCTAGGTGGCTCAGTGGATTAAAGTCTCTGCCTTCAGCTCAGGTCATGATCTCAGGGTCCTGGGATCGAGCCCCGCATCGGGCTCTTTCCTCAGCGGGGAGCCTGCTTCCTCCCCCCACCCCGCCTCTCTCTGCCTGCCTCTCTGCCTACTTGTGATCTCTGTCTGTCAAACAAATAAAATCTTAAAAAAAAAAATGGACCAATAAATAAAATAAATAAATAAGTGGAAGAGGCAGTAATGGGGCCTCAAAGACAAAACCAGTGACCTCAGGTCTTGGGTCAGTACTGCTGCCTGGGGGTGGGGTACTCAGCCACCCTCTTCCCCCTCTCTGCCCACAGATGTGCCAGGCCTCCATGCCTCCTCCCGCATCGGACACCTGCAGCAAGAGGCTCACCATGCACTCTGGGAGGTCCTGGAGCCCTGGTGCCCCGCTGGCCAAGGCCGCTTGGCCCGTGTCCTCCTCACAGCCTCCACCCTCAAGTCCATCCCGCCCAGCCTGCTTGGGGACCTCTTCTTCCGCCCGATCATTGGAGACATTGACATCGCTGGCCTCCTTGAGGACATGCTTTTGCTGAGCCAACCTGTTCCGGCCCAGGCGGAGATCAAGTGTAGGTGGGGCAGAGGCTGGCAGCCCTGACTTGGGCCAGCTGTGCCAGTGCTTGAGCCAGTGCTCCTGGGGGGGGCAGTCTGTACAGGCAGGCCTCAGCTCCCCTGGAATAAGCTGGTCGTGGCCCAACAAGATGGGCTTTGGGGCCCCTCCCTCACCACAGCCCCTCTTGGCCTTTCTTCGTTTGACATGGTGCTCCAGCTGTCCAGCCATCCCTTAGTGGTCCTCAGAGCCTCTGGCCCAAGACTCCTGACCTCTCCTGAGATGGGGATGAAAACTTAGATTGCTCATTGGGACAAGAGTCCTAACTGACTTTGTACAGAAGTGATTTAAGTTATTGGTTTTTGTAATAAAAGGCATGACACCCTTGGAGCCTGACCTTGTAATTTGTACATGTGGAAGGGACCGTCCCACCTCCAGGGTCCATGCTGCCCCTATTAGAAGGAGTTTGAGAGGAAGGAACCATAAGGAGCGCTGGAGCCAGGCCTCAGGGAACTGGGATATTAGTTTTTCAGGGTGGGAGGATTATTCCATTTGGGGGAATGAGATTTATTTTGCACAGGTCTGAATCCAGGAGATAGGATCAATTCAGGCCTCCTTACTTCCTTGCCTTTATCTTTGGGGCTGGGGGTGTCTTTTCCCTATCCCCAAGTCCCCCAGTGAACCCTCCCTTGGCTTCTGACCCCTGCAGGCTCCCTCTCTCCTCAACAGAGTCAGGTCACAGCCAGTAAGAAATATGAAGGAGCCCATTCCCAAATTGAAACAGGCAAGGTCACTGGGATTTCTGCAGTTTGGGATCCTTCACATCCCCATTCCTGCAGGTGACAGAAGAGGACAGTCCACTCTGTCCGAATGGCAGGAGCAAGAGCACTAAGGGCTGGCCTGGTGCAGCTGCATGGAGGTCAAGGCCTCCCGAGGTTTAGCTGCCACCCTAGCTGCTAAAGTCTGAGACTCTTCCATGGCACTTAGTTCACACCTATGGCCCTGAACCCCCCTAACCTTCCATGGCCCCTCTGTCCCAGCCCTTCTCCTGGAATCCAACCTCGTTGGCCAGCAACCAGAGAGGTGGTATCTGGCGTCGCGGCGGCCTCCAGGACTACTCCATTCAGTGTGTGGCTTGTGTCTGTTCTGACGGGTCAATGTCTGCGCCTCCCTGTTGGTTAAAGATTTTGAATATCACACAGGTTAGTGACTGGCCTGCAGGCAGGAGGGAATGATAACAACACACATGCCTACAGGACCCCCTTGCAGGCCTCCCCCTTTCTTTAGCAGAAAGGCCCCTGCCTGTACCAGTCCCACCCCCGTCGCCTCCAGTTTGGATCCTCTTCAGGGGGCCAAGTTAATTATTGCTCAATGAGAGGTCATTCACTCAGGGACAACAGTCGAAGAGTTGTCATTCAGAACTCTTCTGAAGGCCCCCAGGATAGGACAGTGCCTCGTGCCAGCAGCAAGGGCACCCCTGTCCCTTACCCAATCAGCCACTCACCACTCAGACACCAGAGTGACAGAAACATACAGCTCACACCACACAACAAAGACACACACAACTCAGACCTACAACTCTCTCTCTCTCCGTCCTACACACACACACACACACACACACACACACACACACACGTCAAGACATAAAGTCAGACACACTTACACAGACCCATAAAACAGACCCACCATCCACCCACACGCAGCAAGGAAATGCACAGCCAAGATGCACGCACTCAGTGACATACAGCAGACCCACACATATGACAATAGACACCCGCACTGGAGCCAGATGTTCACGCACCCATCCCTATGCCCAAGGGTGGGGCATGTAATATGGGGTCATCCTCACACTGGGGCATGTTCTCCATTTCCTGTATGTCACAAAAGAAAGAAAAGGGGCCCCCAATATAAGCCGACCGATGTCTCCACATACTCAGGGTCTAACCTAGAGCCTGCTAATCCAGACCAGACTGCTCTGCTTGGCATTTGGGGCCTCAACTAACCAATTACCCCCTTTCCCTATGGTGACCCCAACATCTATCCTCCTCTCAGACAAGCCATCCCCTGTTCAACAGCTCCCCCAAGCCAGGACCTAATCAAAGTCCCAAATAGAAGCATCCTTTAAAGCCCAGAGCAGGCCTTGCTGTCTTCAGCCCCCTAACCTTCCACCAGCACTCCCAGACTCAGAGCTCAGGCCCTCAGGCCCCCAGACCCCCAGGCCCCTCTCTCTGCCTGCCCTTGCCAGCACTTGGGCACACACTGCCCATCTCACCATGAAGATGCAGGAGGGAACTCTTCCAAGAGCAGCTGCCTTGTCTCTCCAAAGGAGCCACATCCAGAGGATTCGGGGGTTTCAGGTCATTCTTTTATGTTCCTTCACTAACCAACACCCATTAGTGTACTCTTGCACCTCTCTGAACCTGCAGGCTGAATCTTCCTGCCCCTCACCCCCTACTTCCCCCTACCTTGAACAGCCACTAGAAAGTGACCTCTCCACTACCCACCCCATCGTTTCCCCTCAACTTATCTAATGTTTCTATCATCTCAAGAGCTTCCCGGATTAGCACTACCTTGCTCCTTTGCAAACTTCCCTGTCCCCTTCACGTGGTTGGGGAGCTACACTTCTGTTTCTCATCTGTATCTCCTGTCATTCCCTGTGCCCTACCCAAACCTTGGGCAAGGAAGATCAAGACAAATATAGCAAAACTAAAGAGAGAATTATAATACAATAAGAACACTGATGCTTTCTCCATGAGACAAAAGTGGGGGACTGTGTCTCCATTAACAGCAGCTTAGAAGTGGGAACTGTGCCTCATCAGCCAGAGAGGGTAGAGGAGGAAACAGGCTCTGACCGTGTATGCAACTTACTCAGTGTCTGGACTGATCACTACCTGTGCTGAGATTTGAACTCAGACTTGTGCGACTGTGGAGACCAGGCTCACCAGCACAGGCTGGCATGAGCCACAGCCAGGATCAGGCTGTCTGGAGCCACCTCAGCCACTGTTTACTGACCATCTACCCTCTCAGCCATGATCCCTGCCCTCAGGCCCAGTCAGGGATGACTCACTAGGAATCAGGAGAGGGCTCAGCTTTGGGTATCATTTTATTATCACCATTATCCCTATCTTCATTAGCCTAATCATTGACTGCTTAATAAGCAGTCAGAGTGCCTTGGCCAACACACCCTGCCTTTGGGTTTCCTAGAACCTCTGATGCCAGCAAAAAGCCAACACCCACCATCCATCCATCCATCCATCCATTCATGCCATCATTCAACATCTCTCTTGATGACCACTTGTACCAGACCGTGTGCTAGATGCTAAGAGGCTCAAAATACCAAGATTTAGCTCCTGCCTTCACTGAACATCCTGTCTGTGGCAGAAAGAGACACAGAAGTAAGTGCAACCCAGAGCAATCTGAACCATGATAGAGGGATGTTTAGAGAGCAGCAGAAGCTCAGAAGAGGGAGTGATTAAATCTGCCTAGAGGTGGGAAGAATGTTTCAGCCCCCTGGTGACAGCTCTGAGCTAAAGAGAATGAATAGGGGTTCGCTAGGCAACCAAGGGATGGGCATTCCGCATAGAGGGAATGAGAGGTGCAAAAACACCGAGGTGACAGAGAGCAAGGGTGTTCAACTAACTGCAGATGGCCTGGGGCAACTTGGGCCCAGAGCAGCAAGAGATGGTCCTGGAAAGGTAGACAGGCGCCATGTCCCAGAACAAGGCAGCAGAGAAAAGCAAGCCCAGTGAAGCTGCTGGAGGCAACAAGGCTAAGATCTCAGGGGAATCAGGGTTAACAAGGGGAATCACTCATTCCTGGTGGGTCATTCTGGGTGGATACCAAACAATAACCAGCTAACAATCCCCAGCCACACTCAAGGGCACATCCCCACATTGGTGTCAGTAGTAGTCATTCAAAATCAATGGCGATTTTCTGAGTCTCCTACATATCGAGCATCATGCAAGGTTCTGGAAATTTAGGCCCACAAATGGCAATTGTATGGAGCCCTAAGTGCATAACTTCTTGGGTCAGCTAACAGCTTTTCCAGAGCACACATCTTGTGTGCTGTAAAGCGCTTGTTTTTCTATTTTCAGATTTTTCTTTTTTAAAAATATTTTATTTATTTATTTGACAGGCAGAGATCACTAGTAGGCAGAGAGGCAGGCAGAGAGAGAGGAAGGGAAGCAGGCTCCCTGCTGAGAAGAGAGTCCGACGTGGGGCTCGATCCCAGGACCCCGGGATCATGACCTGAGCCAAAGGCAGAGGCTTTAACCCACTGAGCCACCCAGGCGCCCCAGATTTTTCAAAATATAGTTTTAATTCAACCTTTTCTGTATGATGTACAGAAAAGTACACAAATCATACATGTACAGTTTGATGAGTTATCACAAAATGAACACCTTGCCATAACCACCACCCAGCTCAAGAAATAGAGCTTTAGCAACACCCCAGAAATGCTCCCCATCACCACCCTCTCCTTCCTCCTGAAATGGTATCACTATCCCCTATTTCCAACATAAGTGAGATTATTTGTCTTAAACTTTATATAAATGGAATCATATAGAGCATGAAATCTTTTGTGTTTATCTTTCACTTAATGTTGTGTCAGATTCATTCTGACCTATTCATTTTCATTGCTATAAAGTATCCCATTACATCACAATTCATTTACCCAAGATAGGGCCAATGACCATTTGGTTAATCAAATAATATTGTTAGGATTATTCCTGTACATCTTTCAGTGCACAGATGTTTCCAGATATGTTGTTATGTAACAAGAACTGGAATTACCAGGTCATAGAAAGTATGCGCAACTTAAGTAGCTCTTGCCAAATTTTTCAAAGTGGTTGTGCCAATTTACACTTGCCTCAGCATATTTTAAAATCTAGATATGTATAACAATCCTATCTGCAAATACCCAGACTTTCATTAAAACAGTTTTTATTTTTTTCTTTCTCAAATAGGTGTATATATGTGATCAATACCAAACAAACACTTGCTTTATTGCTTTTGGAAATGAGTTATTTTCCCTTTTAAGATGTTTTATTAAAATTGAGTAAGAGAAAATAACATTTATAAAATATATTAAGTGTAAAGAATAACAGTACAGGGGCGCCTGGGTAGCTCAGTGGGTTAAGCCTCTGCCTTCGGCTCAGGTCATGATCTAAGGGTCCTGGGATCGAGCCCCGAGTCAGGCTCTCTGCTCAGTGGGGAGCCTGCTTCTCCCCCTCTCTCTGCCTGCCTCTCTGCCTACTTGTGATCTCTGTCAAATAAATAATAAATAAAATCTTTAAAAAAAAGAATAACAGTACAATGAACCCTCATCATGTTCCATCAACTTTGAAGTCCTTTTCTAAATCTATCACCTCTTCCCAAAGGTAATGATTACCCTGAATTTGGGGTTAATCATTTCCTTACTTTTCTTTATGAGTTTATTTTATTATTTTAAGAAAAGATTTAATTTATTTGACAGAAAGAAAGGCAACGAGAGCAGGAACACAAGCAGGGGTAGTGGGAGAGGGAGAAGCAGGCTTCCAGCCAAGCAGGGAGCCTCATGTGGGGCTCGATCCAAGGACCCAAGGATCATGAACTAACCAAAGGCAGATGCTTAACAACTGAGCCACCCAGGGGCCCCTCTTTATGATTTTAATGCATACTTACTTAGGTATCCCCAAGAAACACTTTTGTTTGTATTTTTGAGCTTTTCATATAAGTAATTCCATTTTCTGACTTGTTTCCCCTCAACATCATATACCTGCTGAAGAGTACTAAATGCCGATTTTTTGCTCTTGCAAACAATTTAGCTACGAATATTCATATGCATTGTCAAATTAAAAACAAATTTGGACTCAGTAAAGAGAGACTTCATTTTAAATGATTATTGCAAGAGAGGAAAGGAACTATTGCAAGGGAGAAAGAGGCTCTTGCAATGGGACTTTGAGAGCTACCTGCACCTTCAAGGGTTCAGCAAAAGGAGTTCATCATTCATAAGAAGAGTAAACAAGGCTAGAAAAAAACGGGATGTGAGGAAGTGGGATGATCAGGAGTGGCACGACAGGACAGTAGATCAGAAAATGTTTTACCCTGAAGCCAGCCTATTCTCAGGAGGGGTTGTGTGCTGGCTCAAACTTGGGGGGTGGGTAGGAGAGGCAAAGTTCAGGGACTTAGGGGAAGGAGAAAAGCTTAACCAAAGTTTGGTTAGCAAGCATTTTGCTCTGATTGATCAGTGGGGACAAGCAGTTCATCTAAGCGTTTACAAGGCAAAGAACTGGAATTTGGAGTCTGTTGCTAGCCTTGACATAGGTAAACAAGGGGGCACCCATGAGTTTTATCTAAGTCATATAAAGGAGCGTGTTTCTTTGCTGTAAGCTGTGTTCCCGAACACAAAAGGGTGGGATGGAGTTTCTTAACCTTCGCTCTTCTCCAGTATCACAAGGCAGCAAGAAATTTAATATTGCCAATACAGAGACATATGCAAGAATTTCTTTTAAGTATATACATAGTGGAATTGCTGGGTCAGTGGATGTGGGTAGCTTCACTTCTACCGGGTAATATCAAATTTTTTTCCAGAGTGTTTGTACTAGCTTACACTCCACAACAGTATACGGGAGATCCAGTTGCTCTACACTGTCACCGCCACTTGAGGATTTAACATTTTTCGCCAGTCTGATGTAGGTTAAGTGGGTCTCACTGGATTTCATTTATTATCGATGAGATTGAGGCTCTTTTCTGTGAAGTGTCTTCGGTCCACTTTTCAATTGGATTATCTTTTCCTTAGAGATTTGTGGGAAGGCATGAATATGCTTTGGAAGAAGAAGTGGATGAATAACTGAACAGGGTCTGAACGGAGAAAGCTGAGATTAGGTGTGGGAAATCCCCAATAATCAAAAACTTTAAAAAAAACTGCCTCTCCCAGGCTTCTGATTTTATCATCACTAACGCCTTATGAAAGAGATCTGTAGACCCATTTCTCAGGTGAGTGTTCTCATCATCGTTGACTTCTCCCTGACGACAGAACGACTCACCCCGGAACTTCTCAACTCTTCCACCACTACCCGCCCGACTAATCGCGAGTTACCGAACATCGCGCAGAAGAGACCGCGGCGCCGCTTGTGATATTCTCGCGAGAGTTAGTTCCAGCCGATCATGTGACAGTCCAAGATGGCGGTGCCCAGCGAGGTGGAGGAGGAGGCGACAGTCTACTTAATAGTGAGCGGTATTCCCGCGTGTTTGCGCTCGGCCCATCTCCGGAGCTACTTTAGCCAGTTCCGGGAACAGCGCGGCTGTGGCTTCCTGTGTTTCCACTACCGACATCGGCCTGAGCGGGGTCCTTCCCAGGCTCCTCCCGAGTCTGCCCTAACTCCTGTCGGCCAGGTTCTCGCCCAGAGTTCGGTCACCGATGCCCACGCTCTCTCCACTCCGGACTGTGCTCCCACCCAGACCCGCACCTACTGCTGCGTCATCTCGGTACGGGGAGCAGCTCAAGCTCAGCAGCTTCTTCGCATGTACTCGGGCCGCCGGTGGCTGGATTCTCAGGGAACTTGGCTGCCGGGTCGTTGTTTGATCCGCAGACTGCGGCTACCAAGTGAGGCATCAGGTACGCGTGGGAAAGATAATAGACTGAGCCTACCGGCCCTGGAACAGAGACACCTTTCTTGAGGGATGACGGGGATAAGTCAGGTCTCTGATTATCAGACTTTTTAAGAGTTTAGGTCATTTCTGGACAGAGCCTCAGACTCAACTGCATGTTAGTCTAACTTACAGGGGAAAGAACGATAAGAGGTCTAATGGGATGATCCTTCATTTTCCAATTTATTAGATTCCTTCTGAGACCCTTTATCTGAGAGGTTGATATTCCACTGACACGGAAGTAAGAAAAGGAAATGAGGTTTCTAATCCTCTTATTGTCTTTTATCAAAAGATTTTGTCAGAGAGAGCGAGCGCACACAAGCAGGGGGAGTGGCAGGCTGAGAGAGAAACAGGCTTCCCGCCAAGCAAGGAGGCAATGTGGGACTCGACCCAGAACCCCAAGATCCCCACAACCCTAACCGAAGGCAGATGCTTAACCGACTTAGGCACCCAGGCGTCCCTTATTTTCTATCTTTATTGTATTCTTCGTTGCTTCCTAACCAGCCCTGTCTTGGGAAGACGCAAGAGAAAAGACAATCTCTTGTCTCTGGACAGCTCCCATTTTCATGGGAAATCACTTTGATGGGGGAACAGGAAACACTTCAGAGTCCTCTAATTCATTCATTCAACAAATCAAGCCTATATGCTACACTTAGTGTGACTGTAGCAGCTGTGCAGAGAACAGTTAGACACAGTGTGTGCTCAGGATTCAGAGAGGAAGACAGATTTATAAAAAGGTAATTGCCACAGAGATGCCATTCTAATTGCTAACATTTACTGAGCACTTCCTGTGTACTTACTAGGCACTGTTCTAAGCCTTTCATTTTCTTATTGACTCCTTGAGGCAATCCTATAAGGTCAGAGCTGTTGTTACCCATTTTATAGGTAAGGATACTGAAATTATGTTACCTGCCCAAGGTTACAGAGCTAGGAAGTGGCAGAGTCACAATACAAA
This sequence comes from Taxidea taxus jeffersonii, assembly GCA_003697995.1. Lineage (NCBI taxonomy): Eukaryota > Metazoa > Chordata > Mammalia > Carnivora > Mustelidae > Taxidea > Taxidea taxus. The sequence continues at coordinate 56,599 of ML108144.1, read as the reverse complement.
CCCAGGCATATTGTTCCAGAGCCTATGCTCTTTATTACCAAGTGTTGAGGGATGACAGGGAAGGGAGAAACTGATCTAGAGGGATTAGGAAATGTGGCTTTTCATCTGGATCTGAAAGAGAAACAGGAGTTTGTAGGAAGGAACAGTGTTTAAAGTAAATGGCACTTGCAGACACAGAAAGATGTGAAAATCCATGGAACTTTCAGGCATGTTAAATTGTTTGGTATGGTTGAAGCACATGATATGAGAATGTGCAGGGAGTGGGGTTGGTGGCAGTTGAGAATCAAAAAGTCATCAAGGGGGCGCCTGGGTGGCTCAGTGGGTTAAAGCCTCTGCCTTCGGCTTGGATCCCAGGGTCCTGGGATCGAGCCCTGTATCGGACTCTCTGCTCAGCAGGGAGCCTGCTTCCTCCTCTCTCTCTGCCTACTTGTGAACTCTGTCTGTCAAATAAATAAATAAAATCTTAAAAAAAAAAAAGAAAAGTCAATAGGAACCAGATCTGAAAGAAACTTGTGTGCTCAGCTGAGGTGATGAGAAATGGCATGAAATTATTAGGTGGTTCTGGTCAGGGAATGGAGGAAGTTACTCTGGAGAAGTCTGAAAGGGAGATAGAGCATTAGCCTTAAAAGAGTTGAACAGATTTCTGGCTCAAGTGTTACTGGAGGCTTCTAGGTTTCAAGAGCTATTCTTTCCTCTGCTTTCCAAGGTTTGGGCTCCTTTCCTTTCAAAACCCGGAAGGAGCTGCAGAGTCGGAAAGCTAAGAGTGAAGCCTTTACTCTGGCCGATCTGAGGCAACTGCCAGAGCTGAACCCACCAGTGCTGATGCCCAATGGGAATGTGGGGACTCCTCTGCGGGTGTTTCTGGAGTTAATCCGAGCCTGCCGCCTACCACCTCGGATCATCACCCAGCTGCAGCTCCAGTTCCCCAAGACAGGTTCTTCCCGGCGCTATGGCAATGTACCATTCAAGTATGAGGACTCAGAGACTGTGGAGCAGGAAGAGCTTGTGTATACGGCTGAAGGCGAAGAAATACCCCAGGGAACCTGCCTAGCAGACGTACCAGCCAGCTCCCATGGAGAGCCAGAGGAGGAAGGGGAAAAGGAGGAGGATGAGTCACACTCAGATGATGTGAGTACAGTGAGCTACCCTGTCTTTGCTGGCAGCTTAGAGAGGCTAAAGCTTTAACACTATCACTCTTTAGGGGCACCTGGGTGGCTCAGTGGGTTAAAGCATCTGCCTTCGGCTCGGGTCATGATCCCAGGGTCCTGGGATCGAGCCCCCACATCGGGCTCTCTGCTCAGCAGGGAGCCTGCTTCTCCCTCTCTCTCTGCCTGCCTCTCTGCCTGCTTGTGATCTCTGTCTGTCAAATAAATAAATAAAATCTTTAAAAAAAAAACAGAACAAAACACTTATCACTTTTCAGTTGTATATTACAATAGTTCTAAATACAATATTACAATAGTTCTAAACATGCAGGCTTCTTAGGAACTCCCTGACATTGAACATAAAACTGCATTTGCATGTGCAAATATACACTTTTTCGGGGAGAGGGGCCAGAGTTTTTATCAGAATATTCTCAAAGGGATCGTCTTTACATTCCACACAGAAGGACTGTGGGGAGCGTCCTTTTCATAGATGGAAATGTACGATAGAAATCGTAAGGAGGGTGCCTGGGTGGCTCAGTGGGTTAAGCCTCTGCCTTCGGCTCAGGTCATGATCTCAGGGTCCTGGGATCGAGCCCCGCATCGGGCTCTCTGCTCAGCAGGAAGCCTGCTTCCCTTCCTCTCTCTCTGCCTGCCTCTCTGCCTACTTGTGATTTCTGTCTGTCACATAAATAAATAAAATCTTAAAAAAAAAATCATGTAAGGATGTAGAGGCAGAGCTGGGATGTGAACTTGGCCCCCTTTGCTGCACCTCTGTGTGCTTTCAGTATGTGGCTGAGGAGTTACCTCTATTTTCTGACCCTGAGTCTGTGGCTTCGACACTAGCCTCCACTCTAATTTTATCAAAGAAATAGCCATTTCTTCTACCTCCTTCTCCAAATTCAGTTGTTCATCCACAAAACCAGGAAAGGTGTGGTTTTTCTGGGAAACCTTTCGGTGTGCATACTCTGGGTAAAAAAAAAAAAAAAAAAAAATCATCTACATCTTCAAAGTTGCCAGCCCAGAGTTGCTGACATCTGTACCACATCCTTGTTATAGGACTGTCTGGACTGGTGCCCAGCACCTGCTCTGCAGCAGTGATCCCTGAGGCCTCTTGGCAGTTGCAAGTAGACAGGGGCCCCCAAGATTTCAAGCCAGGAGTCATCCTGTCATTCTGCAAGTCTAGATGAGCAGTTGTGCACAGTCTAGTGCAGGATTCCAGAGACATTCCAAGATCCATTTCCTGCCTTGAAAGAGGCAAGAAGCAGCATTGGGAAAGGCTATATGGTATGATGACCTGGGTTTGAACACTGGCTCTGCCACTCTCCTGGTGAGCCATCGTAGGCAAATCACTTTACTCCTCTGAATCCAGGTCTCCTCGTTTGTAGAACGTGAATGATGGTACTCACCTCACAGCACTCTTGGGGTGACTAAAGGAACTAAGTTATGAGAAGGGCCCAACCCAGTAGACAATAGGTATTAGTTGCTATCCCCTCTTTTATTTATGATGTAATGTATAGAGGCCTAAACAGTGCATGCCAATTACCTCCAAACTGAAGAGTTTGGAGGCCGGCAAGAATGCTGTGGGCCTCGGTTTGGGGGCTTCATGTAGGACTGTAGAACTTGAGGGATGAGGATTTACCAGGCGAAAGAAGAGAAAGTGGTGGGAGAGGAGAGCAGCTACTTCCAGCAGGAGGAACAACATGGCTGAAAGCACAGAGGTTAAGAGGAAGTCAGGCTTGGAGGAAGGTGCCAGGTATGCTGAGACACAAGGGATGGAGCAATGTGTTGGGCAAGGCCTCAGGGGCCAAATATGTGCTGCTTCTAAGAGAAATTTGGAAGAATGGAGCTGAGCGCCTGTCTCACAGCCTGTCTCACACACTTCCTGGGCCCTGAGATGCCCCCCTTGCGGGCTTGAGGCCAGGAGGCTGGACAGGCAGGTCACCTCTCCCTGCCTTCTCCCAGGATGATGACCGGGGTGAGGAGTGGGAGCGTCACGAAGCACTGCATGAGGATGTGACCGGGCAGGAGCGCACCACCGAGCGGCTCTTTGAGGAGGAGATTGAGCTCAAGTGGGAGAAGGGCGGCTCTGGCTTGGTGTTCTACACGGACGCTCAGTTCTGGCAGGAGGAAGAAGGAGGTAATGCTGGCTGATCCCTGGTCCATTCAGTCAGGGTTCTCTGGCAGTGAGGCCCAATAAAGGGCTAGTGAACAGGCTGACCCATCATTCCTTTTTAGGGGTGGGGGATCAATGGAGAAAAAATGACCCCCGTCCCAGAGGAGAGATTTAAAAATCAACGAAAAGCTCCAAGTTCTAGAACACAGGTCTAAGTTTAGATATAACTCTCAACAGAACCATGAGTCCTTCGCTTACTCTGTTTAACGCTTTTTATCTGCAGACTTTGATGAACAGACAGCCGATGACTGGGACGTGGACATGAGTGTGTACTACGACACAGGTACTGGGCCAGGGGTTGCAGTACAGGGACGGGCAACTGGTGCCCTGGCCTTGCAGTGACACTTAACAGGCCTGCCGAGCAGAGGCTGAGAAGGGACCAGTTCCCTTGGGGCTGCCCACTGAGAGGGTTCCTCTCTTCAGACATATCCACCTGTGTGTATTAAGTGCTGCTTGTGGGCAGAGCTTTCTTTGTCTTTTTTTTGTTTTTTTTTTTTCTGTGGAGTCAGCCCTCAGGGTGCTCTGGTTCTGAGGGGCAGGCCCTGGTAGAGTGGGAGGGTCAGGAGCTCAGGCTCTGATTAAGAGTTTAGATTCTGGAATCCAAAATGACCTGGGGTGAGGGTGGGAGGGGAAGATCTGGGTTCTAATCCCACTGCTCATTTTTTGGCTCTATAACTTTTGTGTACCAGTTCCTTCATCTGTAAGATGCAAAAGCCAGGGTTCCTACTCTTGGTGAGCTCCGAGTTAATGAGAGAAATAATAAAGTAATAAAACACCAGGGGCTTCTGGGTGGCTCAGTCATTTGAGTGCCTGCCTTCGGCTCAGGTCATGATCCCAGTGTCCTGGGATCAGAGTCCCGAGCTGGGCTCCCTGCTCAGCAGGGAGTCTTCTTGTCCTTCTCCCTCTACTCCTCCCTTCCGCTTGTGTTCTTTCTTAAATAAATAAAAAATTTTTTTAAAGTAAGGGGTGCCTGGGTGACTCAGTAGGTTAAGCCTCTGCCTTCGGCTCAGGTCATGATCTCAGGGTCCTGGGATCAAGCCCCTCATTGGGCTCTCTGCTCAGCAGGGAGCCTACTTCCTCCACCCCCTCTGCCTGCCTCTCTGCCTACTTGTGCTCTCTCTGTGTCAAATAAATAAATAAAATATTTTAAAAAATAAAAAGTAATAAAACATCCTAAAGATGAATATGTAAATCTTGTGAGGAGGTCCTAGAAACCTGATTATTTTCCCCCTGCTCTCTGCTGAGAGAGGCCCTTCTGCAAACTGAGTTCTACTTCCTCAGATGGTGGCGACAAGGATGCCCGAGACTCTGTCCAAATGCGTCTGGAAAGAAGACTCCGTGATGGCCAGGAGGATGGCTCTGTGATCAGATGCCAAGTGGGCACCTTTGAGCGCCACACCAAGGTGAGCACTGTGCCTTGCCCATTGACCCCTCTCTTTTTCTTCTCTGTCCCCATTCCTCCTCCCCTCCACCCCCAACAAGGAGCCCCATACTCTTGAGTCTTCTCTCTTCTCTGCACAGGGCATTGGACGGAAGGTGATGGAGCGGCAGGGCTGGGCTGAGGGCCAGGGTCTGGGGAGCCAGTGTTCAGGGGTGCCTGAGGCCCTGGATAGTGATGGCCAGCACCCTAGATGCAAGCGTGGATTGGGGTGAGTATGGCCCAGGGACTTCCCTGGGGGACCCAGCTAGCCTTTCATCTATATCCTGGTTTCCCTCTTCCTTCTTCCATCCTAGTTGATGAATTTCAAAGCAGAATTAAAAGGAAAATGTAGCTCTGGCACTTTTTTTTTTTAAGACCAAGCCCTAAGGCTTGACAGGATCATTGATCTTTAGGGAAGTCATACCCCATGGTCTGAGGAGTTTGGACTTGATGATTGCTGTTAGGGAGTGCTTATTAGTCACAGAATGGTGACAGTTCTAAACTCTGTGTGCTATTTAAAATGAAAGCAGTATGTGAAACCCCAGGTTGCTGGCACTGTCAATGAATAGATAAGGAGGATGAAGAGCAAAGATCCAGATTTAAAGGCTCTGTCTTTGGAACAAACCAGCCATGTAAGAGCTGCTTCTCTGTCCTATCCCAGCCTAATAAAGAGTTTGAGAGCAGCCCTCTCACTGTGAGCCCTTATTAATGCAGGTACCATGGAGAGAAGCTACAGCCATTTGGGCAACTGAAAAGGCCCCGAGGAACTGGCTTGGGGCTCATCTCCACCATCTATGATGAGCCCCTACCTCAAGACCAGGGGGAGTCACTGCTCCGACGCCAGCCACCCACCAGCATGAAGTTTCGGCCAGATATGACCTTTGTGAGGAGTTCCAGCTGTGCCTTGGACAAGCCTTCAGAGCCTGAGTGACAGTTTCCAGGCCTTCCTTATATCACTCATAACTGCACAGGGGCAGCTCTCTACCTTGGCCTTATCTCCCACCACAGCCTAAAAAACTTGGGGAGCAGCAATCTGTGCAGCATGTTCAAGGTGCTTTATTCTGAACTTGCCTTCTGGCTCTCTACCTCAAGGGCACTTTTCCCCAAAGCTCCCTAGCCTCCTCTTACTATTAGGACTTAATGACCTCTCTGTGGTTTCCTAACCCCAGTCCCTGTTTGAGCTTGCCCACGTTGCCTTCCCCAGTTCCTTCCACAGCTGTATCGACTGGAGTTAGCACAATCTTCGTTGTGGGGGCGGGGTGTCACTATAAAGGTCAGAAAGAGGATGGAATGGACCTGGAAGAGGAGAGAACTCGTAGTGCTTGGAAGATACAACCTTGGGGCGGGCGCCCCTTGCCTCCTCCCCTAACTGGCTGGGACAGGCAGCGGCAAGGCCGCGGGAGGTGGCCCCGGTCCACGACCTACGGGAGAATAAATAACTTCACTACTGGATTTCTCTTTTTATCTTCCAATTTGGGCCGGGGGACGGTCGGGAAAACCTGGGTTAGAGGCTACAACTAGATGCCGGCGCCGAACACAGGCAACACCCCCCGGCTCGGGTAGAACTGCTCCACGTCGCCACGCCCCCCGACGCCAAGTTGCGCCAACGTCGGGGGACGGGACTTCCTCTCCGGGTCGCGCCGTTTCTGACGTCATCCGGAAGTCGGGTGCTACTCCGGTTAGTACCGGGCCATTGGTCTCCTTTCACCGCTCGGGTATCCGCACTTCTTCCGGGGATCTACGCCGACCCATCGACGTGCACTCCGGGGGTCCCGTCTTCTTCGGCTCGTGTCTCTGCCGAGCTTATCTGCCCCGCACGGGCCAGCGTGCCGCCCATGGCGGGGGCCGCCCCGACCACGGCCTTTGGGCAGGCGGTGATCGGCCCGCCCGGCTCTGGGAAGACCACGTACTGCCTGGGCATGAGTGAGTTCCTGCGCGCGTTGGGCCGGCGCGTGGCGGTGGTGAACCTGGACCCGGCCAACGAGGGACTGCCGTACGAGTGCGCCGTGGACGTGGGCGAGCTGGTGGGGCTGGGCGACGTGATGGACGCGCTGCGGCTGGGGCCCAACGGCGGCCTGCTCTACTGCATGGAGTACCTGGAGGCTAACCTGGACTGGCTGCGTGCCAAGCTAGATCCCCTCCGCGGCCACTACTTCCTCTTCGACTGCCCGGGCCAGGTGGAGCTCTGCACGCACCACGGCGCCCTGCGCAGCATCTTCTCACAGATGGCGCAGTGGGACCTCAGGGTGCGTCTTGGGTCGAGCAGGCTCCTTTTGCAGATGGAGGAACTGAGACAGGGAAGACAGATGCCACGCCCCCATGTCACACAGCGAGGTAGGGGCCGAGTTGCTTTGGAGTAAAACTGGTGTGAGTTCGAATTCAGGCTCTGCCACTGACTCGCTGTGTGGACCTGGGTAAGTCAGTTTCTTTCTCTGAACCTCAGTTTTCTCATCTGCAGAATGGATGTGCTAGTACCCAACTTGGGATTATTGGAAGTGTGGGAGGCATTATGTAGAAAGTGGTATGGCAATTGTCATTGTGACTTGCTGGGCAATTAGAAATAGGGTCAGGTGCGATCAGAATTGAGCCAGTTGCCCACTGGGAGGCACAGTGCAAGGCATCTTGTAAGGAAAAATGCTCCTTATCTCCTGGCAGAAGGAAATGAGTGTGGTTATGAGAATGAAGCTGAAGCAGGAAGACACTGATGGGGAAGGCTTGCAGTCTGTCCTCAGGAGTCCCCAGTCTTTGGGGAAAGACATAGGCCCTGATGTTTCCTGCTTCACCAGGCCATTAACTCTGTCTTCCTCCTTTTCCAGCTGACTGCTGTTCACCTGGTGGATTCTCATTACTGCACAGATCCAGCCAAGTTCATCTCCGTACTGTGTACATCTCTGGCCACCATGCTGCATGTGGAGCTGCCCCATGTCAACCTCCTCTCCAAGATGGACCTCATTGAACACTATGGGAAGCTGGGTGAGAGCTCCTCTTCTGGGTAGGCAGGGAGTCAGGAGTGAAACAGATAGCAGCTGAGGAGAGCTGCCTCCGGAGACCATGCATGGCTTAGTTATCATAGCCACAGGCAGGTCCTGATTCCTGTCTGTTCATTTTGTGCCACTCTGGGCCAGAGATTATTCTGAGCTTTGGGGACAAGAGAACTATATAGTTGGTGATAGGTACTGCAAAGAAACTAAAATAAAATGAGTGGTTGGGAGTGAGGGGAATGAGCAGTGTTACCAAAGCTGAGACCCAAATGGTATGAAGGAGCCTGCCAAGACAAGACTCTTCTAGGTGGAGGGACCAGTGGGAGGAAAGGTCCTTAGGGAAAGGGCTGTTTGTGTTAACGGAAAAAGTGGGGGGCAGAGAGGGGAAACTCAGGGTAGTGAGGTAGTAGTCAGGGACGGGTGGTAGGAAATGAGGTCAGAGAGGTGGACAGGGGCCAGAACCTATACTGTTGAAGCACCAGGGAAAGCCATTGATGAATATCAAGTAAGGAAATCACATAAAGAACATCATTTTGGCTGTTTTGTGGAGAATGAATTGAAATGGGCAAGAATGCAAACAAAGATCCTTGAGGTTTTTGCAGCAGTCTAAACAGTGGTAGTGGGAATGGAGAGTAGATCGATCCAGAACTCACTCAAGAAATAGGATTTAGGGGCGCCTGGGTGGCTCAGTCGTCGGGCGTCAGTCTTCAGCTCAGGTCCTATCCCAAGGTCCTGGGATTGAGCCCCACATTGGGCTCCCTGCTCAGTGGGAAACCTGCTTCTCCCTCTTCCACTCCCCCTGCCTGTGTTCTATCTCTCACTGCGTTTCTCTCTGTCAAATAAATAAATAAAATCTTAAAAAAAAAAAAAAAAGATAGAAACAGGGTTTGCTGGTGGATTGGACATGGAGACCAAGGAATTAAGGATGACTGTCAGTTTTCTGTCTGAGCCAGTGGACAGAAAGAGGTGCCTTTATCAGGGTGGGAAAGATTGAGAGAGAAGTGGGAGGCAGGGGAGTTGCCTAGGGCCCTTATGGCCACCACTTTTTTTCTGCAAAATTAGTGTGCTGAGCCAGGGGCCTCAGTTCCCTAAATAGTATCTCCAGCCACAAAGGAACCTGGAGAAGAAAAGCTGAAATGACAAGCAGTGAGCAGGAAGAAAGGTTGTTAGGATCATGACATGTTAGGGTGTTGTCCCCGGAGGCCCGCTGGTTGTCATTCAGGGCATGGAGGGATTCCAGCACGTTGGAGGGCCTGCCTCAGCCCAGAGTCCTGGTCCATCTCTTGGTGAGCCCCAAAGCCCCATTTTATCTATGCCTAGATTTGCAGTCTTCCCAAGCCCCTCTCCCCACCCACCTTCCTGGCCTCCAGCCCAGATGGCTGAATGGTGGTCCTTGACCTTTCTACCTCTGACTCTTGCCCACCATCCTTGTAAGAGACTGATGTGCAAATCAGATGAGGCCATTGAGGCCCAGAGACATTATATGAATAGCCCAAGGCCAGTCACACAGCTAGTATGTTAACTGAGATGAAATCCAAACCCAGGTACCCCTGGCTCCCAATTGCTTAATTCCTGGGGAAGAATGTACCTGTCAGGCAATCCAGGAAGTTTGTAGGAATGCCCAGGACAATGGTCCTTGTAGGCAGAGGACAGTTTCTGGTTAGAAGACAGGAGACAGAGAGAGGGGCACCTGGCTGGCTCAGCTGGAGGAGCATGTGACTTTTGATCTTAGGGTTGTGAGTTTGAGCCCCGTGTTGGGTGTAGGGAGTGAGTCAGTCAGTCCAACAGCCTGATTGCCTCGCCTTGTTGTGGGACAAACCAGTTGAGTAACCCAAGTGCTCGAGTTTTCCAGCAGAAATGGACAGTGCAGGGAGGCCTGCTTTCCTTCTCTTAGAGGAAGTTTGCATTCCTAGGACTTGGAGTCATCTAATCTGGTATCCTCGTTTTACATTCAGAAGGAGCTGGCCCAGAAAGGGAAAGTGATTTATACCAGAAGTGCCCTGCGAGTCCTTATGGTGCGTGTGCTGGGTCCTGGGGGTGTGACTGCCTGACCATGAGCTCCATGCAGCAAGGACCCAGCCCTGTGCCTGGGACACATTCAGTCCTGTTATTTATTACCATGGACCGAGTGCTTTTGTGTACCAGACACTGGGACTTAGAGCATTTAATCCTCGCGGCAGTCCCATCTAGCTAGGAAATGACAGAGCCAATGTATAAAACCAAATATTTTCTTCCGAGTAAGCTCAGTTCACTGCCTCAACAAATATTTGTTGAATGATTGAAGGAATGAATGAATGAGTTAATGAAGACAAGAGGAAGAAAGAAAGGAAATATGGTCCCTGTCCTCGGATCTTTTAGCCTCATGTTAGCTGTGCCTGAAGACCCAATTTCTCTCCTTAGCTTTCAACCTGGACTACTACACAGAGGTCCTAGACCTCTCCTACCTGCTCGACCACCTGGCTTCTGACCCTTTCTTCCGCCACTATCGTCAGCTCAATGAGAAGCTCGTGCAGCTCATTGAAGACTACAGTCTGGTCTCCTTCATCCCTCTCAACATTCAGGTACTGGGGACTAAGAGGCGTAGCCATTGCCTGGGCTCTGACAGTGCCTGGGATCTCACCAACCCAGGGGAACAGGAGGCTTTGACAGTGGTCTTTATCCTGGGTCTAGCTATCATTCAATCCCCTTGGTTTTACAACCAGTGGCTCTCATGGGCAGGATTCCAATAAAGAGGGTGGGCCAGAGTTTGGCCTTGTTGATTCTGTATTGCTGGGTTCTCTCAACACATGTTCCCTCATTAGTGCGAAAATGGGTGATTTCAGAAAATCGTCAGCAAGGGACGTGACCAAGGCCAAAGACAGGTCTCTCAGCCTCCTTCAGGATGGGCAGCTGCCTATTGGCTTTACCAAGTAGTGCCCAGCCCCTGTGTGTAGACTTGAGTGAGCTTGTCTCTTCCCTATTTAATGCCACAATTTTCTCCTCTAAAATGAGAAAGTGAGGCGTACAATGTTAGTCATAACAACTACCCCTTATTGAGCGCTTTCTGTACTAGGCGTCGTGCTGACGACTCATACGTGCATTATTTTGATCTCTCCTTCCCATCATGTGATGTATGGACTGTTCGTATCACTATTCTGAGCATGAGCAAATCGATCATATACGTATTTATTGGGTGCCTACGGTTAGCTAAGGACTGTGCCAGGCACCGAGGATTACCTCGATAAGTCCCTGACTTCATGGGGTACAAAGTCGAAGAGGGGAGGCAGATGAGTTAATAACTTGTCAGTAGTAAGCTGGCAGGATCAGAGCTATAAGAGGGTAGCCCCAGGGGACCATGGGTGTGCAGAGAGGAACTTACCTGTTCCGATTTGGGTAGGTTGATGGACAGGAAAGCTTGGATGTAGCCAGGGCTCTGGGGACATGGAGAGCTACTCCAGGCACAGAAGCTGCATGTCCGGAGGCTTCGTGTCCTCCAGCAAGGTCAAGGGGGATGTTTGGGGACTGCAGGCGGTTTGGTACGGACTTAGTTCCACACAACTGTTTCACTCACAGAGCTGTCTCTCCCTTCCCTGGCCAGGACAAGGAGAGTATCCAGCGGGTCCTGCAGGCTGTGGATAAAGCCAATGGCTACTGCTTCGGGGTCCAAGAACAGCGAAGCCTAGAGGCCATGATGTCTGCTGCCATGGGAGCTGATTTCCATTTCTCCTCGTATCCTTGCTCGTAGCCTCTTAGCCACAGCCAAGGGGAGACATGGGGCTCAGGAATGGCCACATCTACCCTTGCCGGTGACTGATTCATGATGACCAGTTGGGCTCCCTGGTGACTGTCTCTCGGGTGCAAAGGCTGGTCCCTTAGGCTTCTGTATTGCTTGAACCTGAGGATAAGGGAGGACAGACTGATTAGAAGGAACAGCAAGTACAGACGCGATGCCGAGAAGTGAAAGGGCAGTGGTCATTTGGGAGAGATGCGAGGGCCTCAGTGTGCTTGGCGTCCTGACTGGGAAAGGGACGATGATGTAGGGGCAGTAGAGGGCTGGCAGTGGGGGGCTTGCATGCCCTGCCAAGGAGTGTGGACATCAGCTCGTGGGAGGGCAGTGGGAACCAGCATCGTATGACTGCACAGTGTGACATGATCGGGCGTACATTTTTTAAAAGTCGTTCCAAGCGCAGAAATTGTATTTAAGGGATGTGAGTGGGGGCAGGAGAGTGTTCACAGTCTGTAGTTGAGAATAGATGAAACATGAGTGGTGAGAATGGAAAGAAGGGTGTGAATTGGATAAAAGGAGATGGGCTACCAGAGTTGGCAGCCGGATGGTTATGGGATGAATGGAGGTAGAGCAGAAGTTTGACTCGCAGGTTTCCAGCTAATACAGTGGTATGGATGGTTGTGTTGGCCCCGAGGCAAGGAAAGGGCAGGTTTGTCACGTGGGTGGAAGGGATGGGCCCTGGCCGCTGGGCTGTGTTGGAGGGGACTGTGCGGACAGCCAGAGCTGTCTGGGAGGCAGCTGGACCTTCAGAACTAGAGCTGTATTAGTGACCATTGGAGTGGAGTTAAGGTCATGTGTAGGTGCCACGTAGGAGGTAGGACAGGATCCTGGAGGCCACGTGGGAGGCAGGACAGGGAAACACAGGCCGGCTAGGATAGTTTCAGATATTTGACACCTACGCGGCATGCTGGTGACAAGGGGCCTCCAGAGTCCCGGGTGTGGAGGAAGAGAATGCCAGCCAGTACTTACGGATCTGTGTGGCAGGCCCCTTCACAGGTGGGAGACCGAGCTCCCAGGGAAACAGACACATGTAAATGGTGGGAGTAGAGCGCGTAGGGCTCCAGGAAGGGGCTGTGTTGCTGCCTCCCACTTGCAGTTACGGTCGGGAAGTACAGCTGCGTGTGCTCAGCAAGAAAGAGAAGGGGCAGTTCCAGAAGTGGCGTGAATTTTTGCACACGGTGCATTACTTTCTGCATTCGTACGAGTTATTGTGCAGGATTCTATTTATAGAACTGTATACTTTTTAGGGGCGCCTGGGTGGCTCAGTGGGTTAAAGCCTCTGCCTTCGGCTCAGGTCATGATTCCAGGGTCCTGGGATCGAGCGCCGCATCGGGCTCTCTGCTCACGGGGAGCCTGCTTCCTCCTCTCTCTCTGCCTGCCTCTGCCTACTTTTGATTTCTTTCTGTCAAATAAATAAAATCTTGAAGAAAAAAAAAAAAAAGAACTGTATACTTTTTAATAGATGATTTAAGGAATTTTCAAGGCTATTTTTTTATTTCTTTTTTTTTTTAAGATTTTATTTATTTATTTGGCAGACAGAGACCACAAGTAGGCAGAGAGGCAGGCAGAGAGAGAGTCATGGTGGGGAGCAGGCTCCCCGCTGAAGCAGAGAGCCCGATGTGGGACTCGATCCCAGGACCCCGGGATCATGACCTGAGCTGAAGGCAGAGGCTTTAACCCACTGAGCCACCCAGGCGCCCCTCAAGGCTATTTTTTAACCATACACATTTGTGCTGATTATTTTATTTTATTTTTTTTTTATTTTTTAAAGATTTTATTTATTTATTTGTCAGAGAGAGACGGAGAGAGAGCGAACGAGCACAGGCAGACAGAGTGGCAGGCAGAGGCAGAGGGAGAAGCAGGCTCCCTGCCGAGCAAGGAGCCCGATGTGGGACTCGATCCCAGGACGCCGGAATCATGACCTGAGCCTAAGGCAGCCGCTTAACCAACTGAGCCACCCAGGCGTCCCTTTTTTTTTTTTTTTTTTAAGATTTTATTTATTTATTTGACAGAGAGAGACACAGCGAGAGAAGGAACACAAGCAGGGTGAGTGAGAGGCGGAAGCAGGCTTCCACTGAGCAGGGAGCCCGATGCGGGGCTCGATCCCAGAACTCTGGGATCATGACCTGAGCTGAAGGCAGACACTTAATGACTGAGCCACCCAGGCGCCCCTTGTGCTGATTTTAGATTCTCCCCCTCTCCTGATCTTCTTAAGGTTCAACTTCACCTTATGTATAAGATGATTAAGGACTGGTATAGAGGAGGGGAAAGTCCGCTCTGCCAAGGAGTGGGTATGTGTAGGTAAAGAAGGCTTAGTGGAGGGGGCGGCCCATGAGCTGCGTTGTCTTAAAGTGAGGGTTAGCCAGGCTGACGAAGAGGGAAAGGGAGTTCAAGACAGAGAGAACGGTAGATGCAAAGGCGTGGCGGTGCAGGGGTGAGGTATGTCTGGGGGGTTGCAAGTAGAACAGAATGACTCGTGGGCAGGACGGGGCTTAGGCTGGGAGCAGAGATCGGGCCAGACAGGTGGTCAGACACGCAGGTTTCCGTGAGCCCTGCTCGGGAACGTGGACTACAGGTTGGAGACAAGGCAGGTTTCAGATTATTGCCTGTCAAGCAGGATGGATTATGCCCATCCTGAGTGATCCGCAGGGATAACTCGCACGGGAACATGGCATCACCTCCTGAGGAAAAGCGAAGGGGAAGGGGCACAGGTTGCAGGTCATTTGGAGTAGCGGCGAGTTGGATTTTGGTGGCCGGACCCATAAGAGGGGAGAGAAAGACTGTAACCTGAACATCAGTCAGTGCGCTGCGTACCCTGCTTGTAGGATCTCATTTAAACCTCATTAAGTACCCCACCTTTTTTTTTTTTTTATAAGATTTTGTTTATTTGAAAGAGAACAAGCAGGCAGAGGGGGAAAGGGAGAGGGAGAAACAGACTCACTGCTGAGCGGGAGCCTGATGTGGGGCTTGATCCCAGAACCCTGGGATCATGACCTGAGCCAAAGGCAGGCACTGAACTGACTGAGCCACCCAGGCGCCCCTCATTCAGTCCCTTCTTACAGATGAGGCAGTTGGGGCTCTGGGAGTGACAGGGACAAGGCCTTGTCCCTGAATGTGTTGGAAGAACAGTCCAAACCTCGGTCTCCCTGGTTGGAGAACCTCAGTTTCTGACATTGGAGTCATCTAGTAGAAAAGCCATGGTGGGCCAGCCTAGCACAGCCAACAGCCATCTCCTGCTCGGACGCATACCCACACCTCAGGCCGCCAGCCTCCCAGGGCGTCCTCAGCAGTGTCACAGTCTTTCCCTTTGTGAATCTGATTTGTAGCCTTCCCGCTCCACTTCCCCGCTGTCCCAGAGAGAGGTAGAAGGTACCCAATAGTCCAAGCAGAAATTTGTTGTCATCTTTGCACTCCCCTGGGTTTCCTCCCACGGCAGAAGAGAAGTCAGAAACCCTTACTAAGCAGTGCTGTGTGCCAGGCGCCATACTAGGCACTTTGTATTCATTGTCTCATTTGATCCTCACAGCAGCTCCATGTTACGGACGAGAAGAGAGGAAGTGGCAAAATCAGGATTTAAACCCCCAGTGGTCTGGCTGGAGAGCACATGCCCTAACACAGCCAGAGGGTTCGTGCTCTCTGGTCCTTTGAGCCTCAGTAATGTGGGGAAGAGGCAAATACAGGAGCATTTGGGTCTGGGTGTTTCGAGGGGCTTCTCAGACCCAGACCTGGAGCTATCAGGGCGAGAAAGGGAGAGGGGTGGGAACCCCTTGCCAGGCGGGATTGGAGAGCCAACATCCATAGAGGTCAGATCCTGCCCCGACCAGTTCCCATCCTTGCCCACGCTACCAGCCTTGACGCAGCCTCCCTCAGTACCCTGGGCATCCAGGAGAAGTACCTGGCACCCTCCGACCAGTCTGTGGAGCAGGAAGCCATGCAGCTGTAGCAGCAAGCTGGAGAACAGGAGGCGTAACCCCGCACCGGAGAACACGGCAGCTCCCATGACAGCGGACAGCTCAGCGGACTGCAGAGCCGAAAGCGATCTTCCAGCCAGAGCCGAGCGCCCACCACCCCTCAGTGGTCATGAACTCTCGGTGCTGTTGCCAGGAATTTGTGCTGGCCCCACTTGGGCTGTGATGGAACATGCTACAAATAACCACAGTTTATTTTCTACTTTTTGAGACTTCTAAACTTTCTCCAACCATCCAGGCCCAGAGAGCTGAGGCAGAACAAGGGGATGCCACCTTTCCTCAGAAGAGTCATTTCTTTATACGGGCAGACTGTGCTAGAGGCCTGACACACGGACTCCGGTTGTGCGATGTTGTTAATAGCTGGTTTTAGCAGTGAGACTCAAGCTTGAGCTTTCACGGGCAACGCTTCTGGCGGATCTGAACATCTCATCTTCATGGCATTTATTTTACGGCTGTATTCCTTTTTGGCAGGTGTTAACTAGTTTTCCATTCGTACGAGTGATTACAGGTTTACTTTGAAATTGTATATAAAAAGTGAGTTATTTAAAGATAAATACTAAGTATATAACATGACATCGTGAGGAGTGTGGCAAAAATGAACATGGCTTTGGAGTAGAAACAGTCGTTTGCTTTTGCTCTTCTTGTAACTGGTTGAGTGCAGTTCATACTTTCGACCAGTAGGTGGCATCCCAGGCCTTTTTTTTCTTTTTTCTTTTTTCTTTTTTTTTTTTTTTTTTTCAGCCACAGCCTGGAGGCAGCAGGGGACAGATGGTGGTTGTGCCAGAAGTCGTATTTGCAGACAGTTGGTCCTGTTAACACGAGAGAAGGACTTGGCATTTTACAAAGTGCTTCCACACACATGCTTCGCAGGGGGCTCTCACAGCAACTCCTGGAGATTGAGACAAGACCAAATATTAGGAAGCCTCATCTTACAGTGAGGAAACAGATGAGGAGTTTGAACTTGGGTCAGCCTGTCTCATTGTTCACTTCGCTGACTTCTTAATTGTGAATTCTAAATAGTGAAAAGCCACAGCCCTTCTCCCACAGGAGCTGCAGCCCATCAGGAGACAGAATTTAAACACCCGTAGAGTATTACTGAATCAGCAATCAAGGGGCTGCTAGGTCACCGGTGGTTTGGGCGACGGGAGAATACAACTTAGGAAAATCTGTCCCGAAGTGCCATTAGACAGCAGAAGGCAGAAGAGCGAGGGGCCATGAGGACGCTCCTCCAGCTGGATATGTATGAAAGCAGGCGACCTCCACTCCCACGCTCGGCCGGATAGGGGATAATAACTGGGTGCTGCCTCCCCAGCCTCTTTCATCTGAGAAGTTCAAAGCACCACGCCCCTATTAACACTCTGCAGTAGGTGGGGAGTATCAACAGAGCAAGCCAGGGAAACTGAGGCCAGGAGGCACAGCCTGGGGACAACTGAGTCACTGGTGGGGCCTGGAGCCCAGGAATCCCGACGCCCAGGTTGCTGGACAAATCCTTCATCAGGTAGGCTGGAGGGTGTGTGCTGGTTTTGAACATAGTACCAAGAGCTGTGGTCAGGATTTCTGACGCTCTCCCCATCACCTTGGCTCTCACCAAAGCAAGCCAGCTGGAAGGCAGGTGTCATTTGAAGTTTATGGCCTTGTAGCCAAGCGCTCCCAGCGTGTATTCTCCGCAGTCTTGAAGTGGGGAAGGTGGAAGTCATCCAAAACTTAATTTTCAGGCCTTGGTGTGACAGCAAGGTTTTTTTCTCCTCCAGTAAATGGACCTCTGTTCACCTTCTACTGATGGCAAAATGATTTTCTGCCGTGCTGGGGAGGGGACAGCACAATGCAGAAAAGAAGAGACACCTGGATCTGTCCAGCATGAAATGGGCACGAGAAAGACCATCCCATAACATAGGAATAATCAAAAATACTTGTAACCTATAATAAATTTTCTATTCAAATGTTTGATGTATTTTGTGTTTTTCTTTTGGTCTTACTTTTCTGTACATGCAGAGGGATAGCTATAGCATTTGTATGACAGGAATATGTTCTACTTGCTTTGTAACCTTTTTTTAGTTAACCCTATTTCATGTAATCAAAAACATAAAGATGGGGCGCCTGGGCGGCTCAGTGGGTTAAAGCCTCTGCCTTCGGCACAGGTCATGATCCCAGGGTCCTGGGATCGAGCCCCGTATCGGCCTCTCTGCTCGGCGGGGAGCCTGCTTTCCTCTGTCTCTGCCTGCCTCTCTGCCTACTTGTGATTTCTTTCAAATAAATAATAAAATCTTTAAAAAAATAAAAAAACATAAAGACACTTTAAATGTCTACATGATAATATTTCATGGTGAGGCTATGACATTGTTCACCGTCCAGACTCCCATGGCTAGCCCAAGTTATTACCAGTTTTTTGTTCTTGCTAATAGTGCTGTGATTACATCTTTGTACTCAAATCTTTGAGTCTCTGATTTTTAGCTTATGATTAAGTCCTAGAAATGAAACAGCTGATGTTTCCCAGGTTCCAGATTCATAATGCCAGAATGCCTTCCAGAAAAGCAGCACTGTGCATCTCCCAGGCATTGTCTGAAAGTGCTCTTCTCACTTCCAGACCTCACTTGGCAATCATGACCAACTTCTGGAGGGAGGAAACCATCTCTGAGTGCCTTAGAAGGGACCTTCTTGGTCATCTCTGCTAACTACTGATATTAGGATATGTGCATTTCCATTTATATGAGTGGTTAAAGGTTTACTTTGAAATTGTTTATAAAAAGTGAGTTGTTTAAAGAAGTGGGGGACCCCCCTCAAAAAAACTGGAAGATACTGTTTGGAACTTAGCAGAGGTCACAGCTAATTGGACAGGTTTCCAGCGCAGAGAGGCTTAGGAGTGAGAGTGACGCCCCTAAAACCCACAGAGCTGAAGCACAGCCGGTCTGCTTTCAGCTGGTTCTGAATTAGCAAAATGCTTACCTACAGTCGGCTGAGAAAGGAATCCTGATCCCATTAGAGTCTGTGGGAAGGTCTACCTCAGAGATTCTCCTTTCCCAGGGCTCACAAGAAGGGGAGGGAAGTGTTGGTAGATGCATCCTACCACTACTAAGATCCACCCCGTTTTTGAAGTTTTTGAAAGCGATAGGGAGGCCCAGCTACTCCAGAATCCTAGAGAGAAATTCTCTAGCAGGCTGAGTAGCCTCCTACTCCTTTTCCTTCACTTTTTCCCTCTCTCCTCCCTGGCTGTTGAGTGCTCACCTAGCCTTTAGAAGGAAGAGTCTGGATTAGCTCATACTTCCATGGCATCAGGCCCGCTGAGGGCAGGGGAAAGCATACACCTCATTTCCAGGCCATTGTGTCCTTCATTTCCAACAAAGGATCCAACTTCAGATGGCCCCACATATCCAGGTGGCCTAAGACTGAGGAGCTATGAGGGGACAGGCTGGGAATTTGGAGCCCAAATGAAGTGAGAAAATATGAGTACTGGTAAGATCCTCTGGGCCAGAATACGTAACAAAGCTTCTTTTTTTTTTCCCCATCCAAGACCTTGAAGTAGCTGTACGAAATGAGAGGCCCCTACAAAGCCATCTTAAATAAATCTGCAGCTATCTTGCTTCAAGAATCTGAAATCAGGTTTTCCCCAAAACGCACCAGACATTTGGACATTGGAGGATGTGTGCGTGTGTATGTGTGTATGTGTGTGTGGGGTTATCTGCTTGCTGTGCAAATACAACATCAAGAAATGTTCCCTCGTTTGGGGAGGGTATGTGCTGTGGTGAGTGCTGTGAAGTGTGTAAACCTGGCGATTCACAGACCTGTACCCCGGGACTAATAATACATTATGTGTTAATTTAAAAAAAGAAAAACCTTATGAACTTAAACTCAGAACTTAGTTTTATTTTAAAAATGTTGTTGTTGTTGTTTAAGTAATCTCTATACCCAACGTGGGGCTAGAACTTAAAATCCTGAAATCAAGAGTCACATGCTCCATGGACTGAGCCAGCCAGGTGCCCCTCGGAACTTAGTTTTAAACCATCCTCCCAAATGCCTGGAAACCCAGTTGAGTGCCAGGTCTATTGTGGAAATGGAAATACAGCTGGTTCGGGGATGAGAACCATGTTCCCTCATGTTCCCCATCACACTGCATTACCACCTCTTCCCTTACATTAATCCCAAAGCCTCCACAGTCCTTGTGGAATGATCAAAACAGAGGAAAAGGAATACTGGAACATGGGTAAGATTTCTCCCAACATTTTTTTTCCTTTTAAGATTTTATTTATTTACTTGGGGAGGGCACAGAGGGAGAGGAAGCAGACTCCCCACTGAGCGGGGACCCTGAGATCATGACCTGAGCCCAAGGCAGACACTTAATTGACTGAGCCACCCAGGCACCCCTCTCCCAGCTCTTCAGTCCTACCCGTGGTCACGTAGCCTATTCTGAGCTAAAGATCAGGCCCTTCTACAGTTAGACAAGGATATTTCAGGTTAACTTTACTTGAGGGAAGAACGCCGGGGGATGTGTCTTCCTTCTTCTCTTATAACGAATACTCCTTGAATGCCGTAATCTGATGTATTCGGTATTACACCTAGCCACAGATTGAAGACTCCATGCTTTTCCAAGCCTGGAATTTCCTCTTTTATCTCTAGACAGATAATGAGTTAAACTTCCCAGAGAGCAGTAAGGAGAAGATTGGGTGGAGATGAGAGATGAATCAGCCTCTGACACCCCCAGAGGGACATACCTGTCTGCTGCCCCCACAGACATTCCTGGCTCCTGACTCCCTAGGTAGGTGGAGCTGGGGGGATTCTGAGAGGAGCGCACCTACCCTGCAGAAACCTGCCTCCCTCCCCTCACCCCTCCCACAGCAGGGACTGGGGGCTGGGGAAGCCCTGTGAACCGGGCGAAGGACTAGAAAGGAACAAAGGATGTAACCAGGGGAAGGAACGTTTAACTTGGTGAATGTGCCAGGAAACTGGCCCCCTACACAGTCTTTGCCCATTGGAAACTATTCTTTTCTGCCAGGCCCTGGGGTGGCGTTAGATGAAAAAGTCTGTCTTGATTCTTGGAAAGTCCAAGACACAAGCAAGGCAGCATAACATCATGCGGTTCTTTTCAAACTTATTTTCAACTCATGAAACTCCAGTATACAAAACAGACATATGTGTGACTATTTAAGCCAATGTGTGTGGGAACAGGGGAAACCCAGACTGCTGGGCTCCTGCCCTGGGGCAGTTTATGGGGAACCCTCTGAACACAATTTGGAAACAGCTGTCGTAGTTTAAGAATCATGGGCCTTGGGACGCCTGGGTGGCTCAGTGGGTTAAGCGGCTGCCTTCGGCTCAGGTCATGATCCCAGCGTCCTGGGATCGAGTCCCACATCGGGCTCCCTTGCTCGGCGGGGAGCCTGCTTCTCCCTCTGCCTGTGCCTGCCTCTGTCTGCCTGTGCTCGCTCTCTCTCTAACAAATAAATAAATAAAAATAAAATCTTAAAAAAAAAAAAAAAGAATCATGGGCCCTGGATTTAGACCCGTTCCACTCCCCAGGCACGTAAGTAATCATATAACCTTGGTTATCGGGTTATTTAGCCGCTCTGAGCTTCAGTCTCTTCAAAGGCAAAACCAAGATGCTATGTGTTGCTGTGAGGACGAGGTCTGACAGTGGCTGGCCCATGGCGGTCACTCCAGCTGTTGTTATTACTGTACTCTCTAGGAAGAAGAGGGGCACTGTTGGTCAGATGGGCAATCTCGGTGCAAGCATCCAAAATTAGGTTTTCTCAAAAAGGCACTGGACATTTGGACAGTGGACATGTGTGTGTAGGAGTATCTTGCTTTTCTGGAAGGAGCCACTGTGGCCTGTTTGACCCCAGTGACTTGGCCTCTCTAGGGTCCTGGTTAGTTCAAAGCCTAGCCCTGTATCTTCTACTCCTGGGGTTCTAGACAGCCAATTTGCATTTTGCTCTCTGAAGTAACTACATATGGGAGAAGAGTAGATACCTTCTTTGGAAAATCACAGGTTGTAGATTTTTCCTATACCCTCAACTTCTTGGGAAAGGAAGATCTTTGCAAGCCCTTAGCCCCATTTCCTGGGGGGTCGGTTACTCTGGCAGTACAGGAAGGATAGGGCTGGGGTTATTGAATCTTTGTGAGCTCGAATCTCTGTCTAGACAGCCTTGCCTCATCCCAGAACCAGCTGTATTTCCATTTCCACAATAGAGGACCTGGCACGCAACTGGGTTTCCAGGCATTTGGGAGGATGGTTTAAAACTAAGTTCCGAGGGGCGCCTGGCTGGCTCAGTCCGTGGAGCATGTGACTCTTGATTTCAGGATTTTAAGTTCTAGCCCCACGTTGGTTATAGAGATTATTTAAAAAACAACAAAAATTTAAAAAATAAATACAAATAAATAAAACTAAGTTCTGAGCATCGTCCTGTACAAAAACCTTGTTGAAGGCACTGGAGGAAGAAAGTAAAAATAATGAGACAAAGTTATCATTTTTAGGAAACTGTCTGAAGAGTTAAGAAATAGACCCAGGACATAGCTGCAAACCCAGAGGCAAAGTCAAGTAGATATGAAATCATAACTGAATAAATGTCCCTCTATAAAGGAAAGGAGTTGGTAGGATAGCATATCCAAAAGCTTTGTATCACATGTTAAAGGGAGAGGGGAGGCAGCTAGTCATGTTCTGACTTGAAGATGGACTTTGGAAATTTGGAATTTGGCTTTGGAATTTGGAAAACTCCAGGAGAAAACACTTAAACTCAGATAAAATGCACATGCCATAAAATTCATCCTTCTCAAAAGACAAATACCATAGGCTTTCACTCATATGTAAAATTAAAGAAACAAAACAGATGAACATAGGGGAAGGGAAGGAAAAAATAAAATAATATAAAAACAGAGAGGAAGGCAAACCATAGAAGACTCTTAACTATAGGAAGCCAACTAAGGTTTGTTGGAGGGGAGGTGGCTGGGGGGGTTGGAGCAATGGGGTGATGGGCAAGAAGAAGGGCACTTAATGTAATGAGCACTTGGTGTTATATGCAACTGATGAATCACTAAATTCTACCCCTGAAACTAATAATACAGGATATATTAACTAAATCGAATTAAAAAAAATCATCCTCCTCAAGAGTACAGTTTAGTGGTTTTTAGTATATTCACAAAGTTGTGCAAACACCAACACTTTGGTGGGTTTTTTTTTTTAAGTCTTTATTTATTATTTATTTAAGGAATCTCTACACACCATGTGGGGCTTGAACTCACAACTCCGGACTTCAGCTTAGTCCGAAGAGCATAGCATCTCGTATGCTCTTCGGACTAAGCTAGCCAGGCACCAATATCAACACTATTTGAATCTGGAACATTGCATCACCCCAAAAGAAATTCCGTACCCATTAACAGTAGGACTGAAAAAATTTAAATGTCAAATTTAGGTCAGGAAGAGATGGCAAGAGATGCTCATCGAGATTCTGCCCTGGTAAGAAAGCTTCAGAGAGATTATGTTATAAACGAAAAGGTCTGGGACTTTCATGTTCAGAAGTTGGTGCGTAAGCCAGCTCACACCTAGCCATCTGATTTGGTGATATTCCAATCCACAGCATTTGCTTCTGGAATCTGTCAACGCCAACACATTACCTTAGGGTAGCTCATTTCTTTCCCCATATAGGGCAACCATGAGTGGTGTAGGATAGACAAAAGTCAGAGAGTGAGAGAAAAGAAAGAAGTTCTCTTCTCAGGACCTACCCACTAAGAGAAAGTCACCAGACCTGTCTGGTAAGAGAAAATGGGTCACTTCCAAGCTAAGGGAGAGTCACTTGCTCTAACCCAGAGTCTCTGCCTGCTTGCCTTGAAAACCAACACCCTTCCAGGAAAGGAGAGGAGAAAACCGGGGACTCGGAAGGCAGCTGAATGGTCCTGCCAGCTTCCCCTGTAGAATTAGCAGCTCTGATAAGAGCCCTTCAATTTCCAGTCCCATGGGTGTGACCAAACTTGGACTCTGGGGAACCTGAGGAGGCTGAACTGAGTTCTCCCCATCTTGCCAGGTAGAGGAGTGACCCCTTGATGTTAGGACAATATCCTCTGGTGGCCCAATGAGCATGCAGGTCAGCTTTGGCAATAAGGCTACTCCTCCAGGTGCCTGGGTGGCTCAGTGGGTTAAAGCCTCTGCCTTCCGCTCAGGTCCTGGGATGGAGCCCTGCATTGGGCTGTTTGCTGGGCAGAGAGCCTGTTTCCTCCTCTCTCTCTGCCTGCCTCTCTGCCTACTTGTGATCTCTCTCTCTCTCTGTCAAATAAATAAATAAAATTAAAAAAAAAAAAAAGCAAAACTTGAGGGGCGCCTGGGTGGCTCAGTGGGTTAAAGCCTCTGCCGTCGGCTCAGGTCCTGAGATCTAGCCCTGCATTGAGCTGTTTGCTCAGCCTCCCTTCCTCTCTCTCTGCCTGCCTCTCTGCCTGACAGATCTCTGTCTGTCAAATTAATAAATAAAATCTTAAAAAAAAAACACCTTGAATTTAAAAAAATAATAATAAAGCTACTCTTCGGGACCAGGCCTGACGATCGGTACAGAAGCGGATCAACCCTAGACTACTGATGCTGGAAGGTTTAATAATAGCTAACATGTATTAAACATGCACTGTGGACTACTTTAGGCACATTTATTTTCTCAAACTTCATAGCAACTCTTTAGGTACAGTTTTTCAATCCCCACTTTACAAACGAGGGCACAAACAAAAGCAGAGTCTTGACCAAGGAAGGCTGGGATTCAAACCCAAGGCAGTTCTGACATCCCAATTTTTGTCAGACTTTCACCCAAACCCTTTGATACTGAAGGAGAACCTGAGACCCAGGGATGGTTCTAATGGCTTTTCCAAGGTCGCACAGCCAGTCGGGGACACAGTCCGAGCCCATCGGTTCAGGGCTGCCTGGATGCTGGAAGGTAGTGGGGACGCACTGGCCGGGCGGCCAACCCTGCCCCCCTGCCCAGGCCGGGCAACGCCAGCCGAGCAGATGACTCAAAGGGCGGGGACTCCTTTTGCCGCACGGCCCCGCCCGGTCCCGCTGCTCCGTGGATGCGGAGCTCTCGGGCTGAACCGGTAGCAACTTGTCTGAGTGAAACAAGCGCTGCCCCTGGCACTTGGCTGACAGCGCGAGGAACCTCATTCCCGCTGAGCGTGGCGACGCCGGCTGGGCCGGGCGGTCGGAGGAGAGACGCCCCCCGCGCGTTCCGCCGCGCTCTCCCCCATTGGCCCGTCGGGCTCCGGGGGCGGGTCCCTGAGCAGCTCCCTCCCGAGATTGGACGATATCGGCCTCGGGCCCGCCTCCAGCCCCGGGCGGTGAAGGCTGGAGCGAGCGAGGCTGCAGAGTGTCCCGGCGTGTGGGAGCTGGCAGCTGGGGGCGGAGGTGGCGAGCCGGGCTGGCTTGACGGCGCCTCCACTCCCCGCGGCCCTTCCCACCCAGCTCGCGGCTCCTCCTTGCCTGCCACTCAGATTTCGTCCCCGCGTCCGAATGCTGGGGGGCGGGGGCATGCCCCTCTCCTCAGATAGGCTTTTAATGGCGGCGTCATGCCCCTGTCCAAATTGTGCTCCCCTTCTCTCGGATTGGAGCGCTTGATGGGACTCTTCCTTGCTTTCAGATCTGGGATGCTCCCTGCCGCTCGCTACAGCCTATCCCTGCAGCACGGACCTGACACTCCTTGCTTTCCTGTCCCCTCAGATCTGAGTTCTTCGCCCCCCCCGCCCCCGCCCTGGGCCCCTTCCAGGCAGCGCCAGAGCCGCTTTTGCGCTCTCCTGACCCTCCGGGGTCCAGACCAGTTTGTGGGGGGGCCCCCTGATGGGAGGGCTGGACCCCCACCCCCCAGCCCCTCACCTGGAGTCACTGGCTCCAAAGTCTTGCCTGTGGGTCACTGAGACAGCCCCTTGAGAGGCCAGGGCCCTAAATCAGAAGCAAAAGTCAAGGTCTCCGTAAATCATAAGCCAGTCCCTGTCCAATCCCTCCACCAATAACTGGAAGAGACAGGAGGAGTGTCACAGGGGAACTTTATTGAGAGAAAACAGGGTCACACCCAGCAGTCATGCTTTCCCTGTCGTTCTGGGTCCTACACTCACTCGCTCTCACTCTCGGCTCAGTCTCTCACACACTCATCTGCCACACAGTCCAGCTCTCAGCCGCAAGGGTGGGACACTCCTCAATTCCTAAGATTCAGAGGCAAACGGGGGGTGGGGGCGGGCAGGAGGGAGGCAGGAGGGGTTAGAGGTGGCCCGGTTGGCGGTGGGGTTTGGAGGAGGGGTGCAGAGAGCAGGGGGGGGGGGGCTGACCCCTGGCGAGGAGCTCCCGCAGCTGCAGGCAGAGCGGGACCCCCTGGCTCCAGCTGGCCTCAGCTCTGCTGGTCCCTCTCCTTGGAGCTCTTGTGAGCAGGGTGCAGAGCGTTCAGGGAGAGGGGTCGGGCCTCCCACCCCTACTAGTCCTCTCTGCCACGGTCTGGGTGCTGGGGAGGGCAGGGTGCGGCAGGGAGGGGGCGGGCGCGGCTCAGCTCTGGGGTTCCTCGGGAGCCTCGCCTGCCTCTTCCCCGGCGTTGTCGGCGGTCCACAGCGTCAGGTTGTCTCGCAGCAGCTGCATGATGAGGGTGCTGTCTTTGTAGGAGTCCTCGCTGAGGGTGTGCAGGTCAGCCATGGCCTCGTCGAAGGTGGTCTTGGCCAGTGAGATGGCCTCCTCGGGGCTGTTGGCGATCTCATAGTGGAAGACTGAAAAGTTCAGGGCCAGGCCCAGGCGGATGGGGTTGGTGGGTGGCATCTCCTTCTTGCTGATGTCCATGGCCTCCTGGTAGGCCGAGCGGGCTGAGTCAATGATGCGCTTCTTGTCATCACCGGTGGCCACCTCGGCCAGGTAGCGGTAGTAGTCGCCCTTCATTTTCAGGTAGAACACCCGACTTTCGGCATCACCTGCCTCCTTGATGAGGTGGGTGTCCAGCAGGCCCAGCACCGTGTCACACACGCCCCGGAGCTCAGTCTCCACCTTCTCCCGGTACTCTCGCACCTCGGGACCCTTCTCTTCCGAGCCCTCTTCATTGCCTTTCTGCTCGATACTGGACAGGACCCTCCAGGCAGCCCTCTGGCCACCCACCACATTCTTGTAGGCCACTGACAGCAGGTTTCGCTCTTCGCAGGATAGCTCCTCACCCTTTTCCACGGCGCTCTTCATGAAGGCTGCCATGTCCTCATAGCGTTCAGCCTGCTCTGCCAACTTGGCCTTCTGGATCAGACTGGCTCTCTCCATGGCTCTGGTGACAGACAGACAGGCGGCGGGCTAACTGGCTGCCTCGAAACCAACGCCGGATTCTGAGCCTCCCCTGCTCTCTGCCTGCCTTTTGGCTGGATGGCCAGGCCCCAGAGAAGGGTGGGGAGGGATAGAGGGCGGGGCTGGGGTCCAGGACCTGCCTCCCTCTCCTTTTCTCCCCACACCCTTTCCGGCTTTTCCTTAAAGGTAAAAGGCTGGGCTATGGGGTGAGTCACAGGGGCAGCAGGCAGGAGAAATCGGCAGGGCGTTGGCCCCACCTGCACAGACACCTTTCCGGGCTCCAGGCTGCCCCCTCTTGATCAGGGCTTCGATTACATGAATGCCCACAGAGCTGCCCCAGGTTCTCAAATCAGATCCTCCTTCATGGTGTTCTTCCAGGGGCCAAGGATGGCTTCAACCAACTGGCTGCTTCAGCCTAGCTAGAGCCCATGAAGATAGGTGCACCCAAGAGGATGGGTTCTTAATCCTAGCAGGTACCTGTCCCACCTTGGCTCAGGTGAGATAATTATGTCCAGGCAGGGCTGCAGTTTCCCAAGCACCTTCACATCCATGATTGAATTCAATCCCTACGATGTTTCTGTGAGACACACTGTGACTATTACTCCCACTTTAGAGATGGGAATGCTAAAGCGTGAGATTTGCTCAGGGTCACGCAGCTACTAGGTCCCCCCGCATCCTACTTCCTTCCTTTGGCTTCTCCTATCAAGGCCTCTGCCTTGTAAGGTCCAGGCTGTATTTAGAAGTGAGATCCAGGCTTCTTCCGGAGTCTGCCTGAAATGATTCTACCCCCTGGTCATCAGTCCCCCTCAGGGTTCCCTCTGAGTTCCCAGGATGCACAGGTGGCATCGCTCAGGGTGCCACTTAATGAAGTGTTTAATGAGCGGGCCCTGACGCTCCAGCCCAGCCTTTGTAATGAGTCACCCAGTAGGTTTGTTGGACACCGTCCCCATCACAGCACAATTTTCCCTTTCAAGTTGGTGGCCTGTTGCCACTTGTTTGAGGACCTACCCTCTGGCTCTCCACGCCAGGTCACCTACCCCCTCCAAGCCACCTGCCATCATGTATCAGTGGGGCTCACACAGGGTGGGGGCCCAGCTTTCCTGCCTGACTCAGCCTGCCCTCTGTCAAAGGTTGGGAAGCAGGCCACTTGGGTGCTCAGCCCACTTTGGATCCCCAGCGGGGGACGCTAGCACCTGGGGAGAGAGACAGGACCGAGATAAAGAAGGTGGTGGTGACACATACCATTTTGTTTTATGGGGCAGCAGTCCCAGGTGAGTGCTGCCTCCCCCAGCCTGCCTCTTAGAAACTTCCCTGTCCCTTCCCTTTGACTGTGGCCCTCCCTCTGACCCCTGGCAGAGGCCTCAGAGGTGGGATACTTCTCTCTTGCCAACCTTCTGTCCCTGTTTGCTGGGATGCTGTTCTCATTCAGCCAGGAGTTTCACCTGAAGGTGTCGGCACCCTGCCCGTGAGGGTAGGTTCCTCCTTATCTGCCCCACCCCTAGCCAAAGCTCAGATGGGGCCCAAGGGTGGGGCTTCCCTCACTGGGATCCAGCTAGCTTAATCTTGGTGCCAGGGCCATTTCACAGGTCTGTCCCTCCCTGGTTCCTCTTGGTTGGAGCCTCAATGCCCATCTTCCCCTCCTGGAGGGAGGCTTAGGCCAGAACTCTGAGGCCCAAAGAGGAGATCTGCCTCTTTGAAGGAAAAGTAGCAGCATGCCTGGGCAGATACTACAGGTTTTCCAAGGAAACAGAAGGGATTTTAGGTTTGACATCTCTAAGGCTTTGCTCAGATGGGATGACCCACACAGAAAATGATGGAAAGGAAATGCATTAAAATACTAATTTAATAGACCATATCTTTAGGTAGTGGGATTCTAAGTGATTTTTTTTTCCTTTTGATTTTCCTATTCTCTTCAACGGTAGATATGTATTATTTTTCTATAAGAGCTAGAATAGCCTAGTATCTTTGGAATCAGATTGCCTGGGTTTAATTTTCAGAAGCTGTATGGCCTTGGCCAAGTGACCTAACCTCTGTAAGCCTCTGTCTTCCTAGTGTAAAGGGGGTTTGTTGTGAAGATTAAATGAGCTGATGGAAAAGCACTTAGTAGAGTGAATGGTAACTGTTATTATCATATGAAAAAAATCCAACCAATCTTATTATTATAATCATATACCCTCAAAGCACTAACATGGAGCTGGGTTCTGTGAAATGACACAGGGTCCCAAACCAAGGCTCAGCTGAGGACTGGACCCTCCCCAGTTGAGTGTCCTTAGGAGAAGGAAGACAGATGAATGGTCAGATGTGCTCACTCAGCACTGCCTCCTCCCTCTCCAGCAGACATTCCTCTGGCCTACACAGGCCTGAGGCCCTCAAGGACCTTCCTTTGTACTAGTCATCCAGCTCAGGCTTTCCCAAGTCCTGGGGGAAAGCTAGAGATCCCAGAGCACCAGAAACCTGGAAGGCAGGGCCTGGCAGGCCTAGGAATTTTGGAGGTGCCCTGTTTCTAGGAAGGCAGCATTAATTGCCTGTCACTCAAGCCAGGAGACCTGGTGGTGGAGACCACAAGCTCCATGCCCTCAGCACAGCCAGAAAACAGAAGAGCGAAAGGAAGCCTCTTCACTTCTCCCCCCTTCGCCTGCTGAAGCTTAGGGGTGAATCTGGGAGCCAGGCTACCTCCTGCCCGCTCTAGCCTGTCGATCCTGACTCAGTTCCTGTCTCAGACACCTCCCTTTGCCTCCAGGCCTCCGTTTCCCAAGTCCAGGAGCCCAGGCAGGCAGGAGACGGCAGGCCCTGGCAGGGTACGGAGCTCCACCGTCAGCCGCCTGAGTCAGCAGGACCAGAGCCGGAGCTGTGGCTCAAGGGGGGCTTTCCTCATCCTGCCCGCTCTCCTCCATACAGCATCCATCCCCACAGCAGGTTCAAGAGGCAAGCGATCCTCAGCTGGTAATCACAGGCTTGTGACAGAGAAGGCAGCAGCCAGTTGCTATCTAGCTCCACTGAGAACAGACAGGACTCCGAGTACAGCAGGAGGGAGTGATTAGAATCCAGGAAAGGACTTCCTATGAAATTTTTTCCAGTCTTGGAATGATCAAATTAAACAAGTGACTGGAGCGAGGTATGACACCTTTCCCCCTGGTTAGTTGTAAACAAGACGTCAGTTATCCAGTCAAGGGTTCCCTCTACTAGTTGCCTTTGGGAGGGAATGTTAGATTACTTTTAAATGACTCAGCTATCCCGAGTCTTTTTCTCCTCAAGGCACTGTTTAGAGTATCCCACATCTCCTAGACCAGTCCAGTCTAGGACACAGTGTGGAGTTAGTGGAAAGAGAAGGGAATGTCGGGCTATGGGACTGCATCCCAACTGTTTTAAGGCATTTGGGAGAAGGGAAGGTCCCATCTTGCCTCTGAGCCTCAGTTTCCCCATCAGTACAAGGAGGCCAGCACAGATCACCTCTAAGCCCTCTGATGGCTGTGAATAACAGCTTCTAATTGGGTTTCTCCCTCTGAGAGGCCCTAATCCTGAAGCAGCCCTACTCATTCCTTGGGTAGTGCAGAAGGGTCAGAGGTTAGGAAAGAGATTGGGTTCAAATCCTTGATTTGCTGTTTTATCAGCTGGGAGACCCTGCACAACTCCTGTGCCTTCCTTGTGCCTCAGTTCCCTCATCTGTAAAAAAGCTGACATCACCTTCCTCATAGGTTTAGGTGAAGAAAACGGGCCTGGCACTCGACTAGTGCTTGCTAAACGGCTGCCGTAATTATTTTCTAGCTCTTAGCATACAGTGTGTGTATCTCAATGTGGGGCAGCAGCTGGGGGAAGGGAAGGTTCCATGAGATTGTTAACCTGGGCTGGGTTCAGTTCAAGGGGTGACAGTCCCAGCTTGGGTTGGCACTGTTCAGAGTTGAGGTCACCTAAGGCTTGAAGGCCTCTGGCACTGAGACCAGTTCTAGAAGAGCAGACTGAAGAGGACACTGGCTACTCTTCCGGTGTCACTTCTGGCTTCACTGTGCCTCTTCTTTTAAACCTCCAGAAAGGGAGGTGGGGTGCATAGGTGGCTCAGTAGGTTGAGCGACTGATTCTTGGTTTCCTCTCAGGTCATGAGCTCCCTGCATCTGGCTCCGCGCTCAGCGGGGAGTGGGCGTGAAGATTCTCTCCCTCTGCCCCTCCTCCCCACCCCCTGCTAAATAAATCAATCTTTAAATCTCGGACCGGCACTAACCAACTAGAACAAAGTTGGCAGTGAGGCTAAGCCAGGCGTTCCGCGCACTGTCACAGGCCTCACCCCCAGACCCCAGAGTAAACGTGGCACCAGACAGCCAAGGATATGGCAAGAAGAGGGAAATCTTTATTTCGGTTAAAAAAGGTACAGGACAGCAGACAAGCGGCCCCCAGCCGTGGACTGGGCAGATTTCCAGGGCCCAGCCCAGCTCCCTTGAGGTCCTCTGAGGAACGCGGGGCTGTCAGAGCTCTAGCTAGCTCAGGCCCTCAGCGCCTGGGGCAAAGGGTACAAGCGTCCTCCCTGCATCTTACCTACTCAGGGCAGTGGGGATGGAGGGGCCGTGGGAACAGTGTCAAACCGGTTGTGCTTAGACCAGTCACCAAACTTGTTCAGCAGCGTCCTCAACCAACACCCCAGAGGCTCCTGAAGAAACCTGCTCGGCCCCCGCTATGGCTATGCCTGATTCTGGAAGGGGGTATAGGCTGTAAGGCCAGATTCCTGAAGAGTCTCGACACCTTACAGATCTGGGGAAGGGGACGCGAAGTGGAAGGGGGCAAGTTTCGGCATAGTACCGCATCATTGTGCTGACGGCTGCGCTATGGCTTTCTACACGCTGGCTGGCATGGAGTGGGGGTGGGGGCCAAGAGGCCGGCCCTGCCCCCTGTGGGGGGGGCTCTGGAGAGCACACGTGTGGGGCAGGCTTGGGGGCAGACCCTGTAGGCACAGACGGTGGCAGATGGGCCACAGGTTAGGCGGGTGGAGGGGCCGCGTGCCTGGCTCCCCTCAGGCCGCTCCTGGAGAGGCAGAGAGCAGCGGTCCTCAGGAGGTCCTTAAGCCCCCGCACACACTGGAGATCCCAGCAGGACAGCAAAGAAGGAGAAGAGAGAGGGTTAGCGGGCTTGCGAGGACAGCCTGCGGCGGTGCTGACGCTGACGGGGACAGGTGCTACCCCAGCACCTGCCTCTTCCCCACAGAAGGGCCAAGGCTTGGGCGGCAGGCAACGAAGCAGGAGAGAGCTCAGCAGGGACAGAAAGCCAGGACACAAGTGTTAGTGACTGAGCGCTCCCGCACACCAGGACACCACCAGGACAGGCCCCAGCACCTCAGAGCAGGAAGGCCACCCTCTCCCCAACCTCACCCTTCACCTCCTGCTCGAGTGGGAGAGCGGCTCTGCGTGAAGCTACTTCCTCAGTCCAGAGCAGGGCTGGGCTCTCAGCCCAGCCCTCAGGCCCCGATCCTTCTGTTTGGGGGGAAGCCTGGCGGCCCTACCGCCGCCAGCACACGCACCACACCACACACCAGACAGATGAAGGGGCTCCACCGGGTTGGCAAGGCATGCGATGAGGATGAGATGGTGTGTGAGGGGAGCGGGCAGTGCTGGCTGACGGGGGAGGTGCGCTCTTACCAGCTAACCCTCTGCAAAGAGGCCTGTTAGCTCCCCTCAGGCTGTGCAGGAGATGGCAAAATCCTGACAGGTGTCCTCCTGGGGGAGATACCAGAGAGGCGGGCCGGAGTTATGAGTTGTCTGGCTGGGCCCTGCTGCCCAGGTGGGGCTGGGGGCCAGGGAGGCTCTGACTCACAAACTGGAATCTACGGTCTCAGAAATGTTTTCTGAGCTGGGCCGTCCCTGGGGGTCAGAGTGAAAACACAGAAAGGAAAAAGAACTTGGGAGCCTCCAAGTCCCTGAGGCAGGGGAAAAATGGAGGGGACAAGGAGGGGCCAGGATGGCCTCTTCTTCCAGGCCTCTGGGGACCTCGCCCCCCTGCTCAGCCTCCAGCGGGCAGACTCAGCCAGCGGAGGAGCACGTTAGCTGCATCTCTGGGCTTCCTGCCTTCTGTCTCCCCAGGAAAGACCGAGTTTGGCTGCCAGTTGGAGCCTCAGCAAAGAAAGAGCAAACAAAAACCAAACCTAAGCAAATCGACTCTTAAAAACAAAAACTTTATTACAAGCAGGAACAAAGAATACGGGCTTAAATAAAAGGCACGTGGGAGTCCCCTCCTCTAGCCAGCTCCCTCCCCACTGTAGCCTGGCCCAGGGTCCTGACACTAGGGTCAACGCTGCTTCTCCCAGAGGGGACCCTCTGGGGTTGCCATTTCTCAGCTGCCTGTGACCCACTAGCCTTTGCAGCAAGGAAGGGCAAGATGTGAGGACCTCCTCATCGGTTTCCAAGGGCTTCAGGCCACCTGAAGGGCCAAGGAGGGGACAGGACAATTTCCTATCTATCTCGACAAGAAGCTATAATTTCCAGCAGAGAAGAGACATCCTTTGAGTTTCTGACCCAAACTTCACTCGCCTCCTGGACCACCCTGCTCTTTCCTCCCTTTTCTCTGGATGGGGTCCTCCAGTTGGCAGAGACTCCCTATCCTCTGGCCACTGGCACTAGGTGCCATACTCATAGCCCAGAGGAGGGAGTGTGGCCTACAGAACGGCAGCCGCTCCCCATACCCATTACCCCATCCACCACGCCCAGCCTCAGCCTGTCTGGGCAGGTCCCAGGCTTCCTAATGTCCGAGGAGGAAGGAAAGACAGGAGGAAGGGGGCTGAGTTGCGGCGGGAACCCTGGGGGCTCCTGTGATCAAGGCACGGGATCCCTGTGGCCACAGCTCAGGCTGTTCCTGCTGCTGCTGGCTGACACCCGAGGGGGATGGCGGGGAGAGGGGCAGCCTAGGGGATGTAGGGAAGTGGGAGCCAGCCACATTCGTACAAGAGCACATGCGAACACACACACACTCACACTCACACGCTCACAGCCGAAGTTCTCTTATAAATTTATTAAAACCAACTTGCCTTCTGATAATCCTTAACCTGGCACTACACAGATAGCAATGTGGCTGACTTTTTTTTTCTTCTTCCATTTAAAAAAATGCTATGTAGAAAAGAGGTCTATAAAATTGTGCAAAATACCCAGCATTAATAAACCCATTTCAAGTATTGCTAACATGAGTACAACTGCCCAGCCCAAGAACCAACTTGGGAGAGAGATGGGGAGCCAGAATGGGATCTTTTAGAGAAACCCGCCATGGGTAGCGAGAGGTCAAGGCCCCCACTTCCTAGCACGCAGCCCAGGACCATGCAGGAGCTGAGGTTTTGGGTACCTGGCTGGCTGGTGTCGCTTCCTCTGACACAGGCTGTAGCCCACCTGCCCCCACCCCTGCCCTTTCTATCTGGAAGCCCAGCTCTATCTTATTGGCCAACTCCACACAGAAAACAAGAACAAAAACAGAAAAAGAACAATGATCATCACAGAAGGAATGAAGGAGCCCACACACCACAGCAGCCCACAGAGGAGGCATCTTCGATAGCCTGCTGTCCAGAGCCGAATGCTCCTGGTCCTGCTTCACCCCCAGGCCCCAGGCTGAGCAGAGCCCAGCAATGCCCCCACCTGGGAGGTATCGCACTCAGTTGGCTCCCTCATTCACACGAGGCTTGCCCTGGCACAGCCAGAGACTTGGCATGGTCCCATCGTGGCCTCAGGGGCCCTGGCCTCTCTCTCCTGTCACTCCTGCCACTAATCAGCTGGGGGGCATCTAGGGCCCAAGGCTGTGGGAACTTGGGTTTGGGGAGCAGAGGGTACAGCCATGGAAGTGTGGGGAAAGCCACGCAGGGTGGGAAATAAATACGAGAGTCTTTGGCAGCTCTGCTTCCCTTGGGTGGAATGGGGAGGGTCCCGGCAGGTGTGGAGGGCGGCAGGTGAGTGCGAAGGGGTGGACAGGCCAGCAGGTGGCGAGTATGAGCCCAGGTCAGGGGTGGCCTCCTACCATGCTGGCGTCGGGCTTGGCTCCACAGGCTGGCTCATCGCTCCTGATGGGCGAGGGCAACACGGTGTCGGACTCCACAAATCCTCTTCGGTCAATCAGGCTTCCAAAACACAAGAGGGGACACGTGAGGGCCCCTGCCCAACGCCAGTGATCCAGGCCGGGGGCCGAGTGGCAGAGTCCATTTCTCAGCCAAGGAAAGATCCAGTCCTAGAAAGCCTGAGAAAGGGGAGCTGATCTCCAGTTGGGGGTTCAAGGCCCTTTCCTTTCAGAAGGGCCCTTTCTGCACTCTGGACACCTGGTTTTGGCCACCGGATTTATTCACTGTTAATTCCAAGCGGCCCATTTTGCCATCTGGCTGCCACAGAGCCAGGCTGCGGAGAAGGGGAAGAGCAGGATGAAAGAGTGCAATGCCCACTTCCCGGCCTGCCATCACAAGCATGACAGGAGAAGCTGGGGGTCGGGCGGACAGTGTGTGAAGTCTCCATCCCCAGGGGCCACTGCAACTTAACTCCTGGCACTCTGGCGCCCCCTGGTGTGCAGACGGAGGGGCGCTGCCCCGTGGGCCTGAGCCACCAGGGCTCTTCTTGCCAGGAGGGACCAGGGAGGCCATCAGCACCAGAAGGGAGGGGTTGCTCAAGGGTGGCCAAAACATTCGTTGTGGTGATCCCTGGGGAATAAAATAACCAGGATATCTCATATTTTTCTTCTTACTATTTTATACTTAATTTTTTTTCTACAACGAGCATATGTGATTAACAATTACACAGAATTCTTTTATGTGACAAACGCCTTGAGTGCACCTGCAAGGGATGGTGGACAGAGGGCTCCTGTGGTGTGAGGAGAGATCTGCTGCTTCCAGAACCTCTTTGAGAGCTGTGGACTGACAGGGCTGCCCTGCACTGGCCAGGCCAGGCCCTGCGACCTCTCTCTGGCACCCCGGCTTACCTGGGAGGTAGGGGGCCGCAGAGCACAGCACAGCAGTTGGTGATAACACTTTTATGGCTGTAGGGATTGACAGAGGCCTCACCGCCCCTCTTGCTGGACCACGAGCCTTTGATCTGCCGGCA
Source organism: Taxidea taxus jeffersonii (assembly GCA_003697995.1). Taxonomy (NCBI): domain Eukaryota; kingdom Metazoa; phylum Chordata; class Mammalia; order Carnivora; family Mustelidae; genus Taxidea; species Taxidea taxus. The sequence goes on along the minus strand of ML108144.1, from coordinate 20,851 downwards.
GGAAGGAGGTCTGAGTCAGGTGCCTCCTTTTGCTTCCATTTGCCTTGCATTTCCTAGAGGCTGGGAAAAACTGGTGAATTCTGAAGCCAGCTCTGGATAGACTACTGGAGGGAATGTGACTTTAACCCAGGCTATTTAGTGAGTGTCGGGGACTGCTGGATGTGGGCGGGGGGGGCGGGCCCTGGCAGAGAGGAAGAAGCCCTAATCAGAACAGAAAACACAGCCCTGCCAGAGAAGTCTCCAAAGGCAACCTTCTGGGTGCAGCCTCTCTTCTCTGGCCAGCCACCCATGAATGAAGGTCGTGCAAGGGGCCAGGGCTCAGGCTGACCTGGCTGCGAACCCTGGCCCTGCCACCGACACACTGATGACCCTGGGCAGGCCACTTCTCTGGATCTCAGTCCTCATTTGAAAAGTAGGGAACTCAGATACCATCAGTGGAGCATTCGATGAAATCCTGCCCGTCTCTAGATTCGCGAAGCCAGCTATCAAAGGCCCCGGGGAGTTTAGCAAGGAAGGATACCTGCTTGGCTTTAATCCAGAGTTTTCCAAACTTATTTGTCCATCACACATCTTTCTACTTAACCCCTAGGAACATGCCGAAGATCTAAAGACTGCCTTGAGAGATGCTGGCTGAGGTCATTTCTGCTCTGTACCAATCACCCAGCACACCCATCAGGAGTGCTCAGTTTTGTTCCCCGGAATGAGAGGCTGAGGTGAAAAACGTACTTTCTGTTGGTCAAGGGCCTCTGAGCAGTATGTGATGGCAGCCTGGGCACAGATGTTCTCGTTTGCTTTCTTACTGCTTTCGAGACCAGGAAGGGGACATCAGGGCCGGCCCAGGGCTAGGCACACAGAGGGTGCTCAAACAATGCTTGCCAGTGGAGATCTGCAAGACAGCCTCATGGTCCTGTTCTCACTGCCCCCTCAATAAAGGAGCCCCACAGACACCCTGACAACCGTCACAACTCTTCTGGCTCTATGGGCAGTGTGGTGGGGGCACAGCAAAGCCCAGCCTTGGCTTCCGGCCATGACCCTGGCTGTGTCCCTTTCCAGTTGTGTGACGTTGGAGCAAGTCACTCAGCCATCAAACGGGAGAAAAGCATACCTTTCCTTCTGCCTCAGAGTTGGCAAAAGGAACCCAAAAAACCTCTGGAAATGGTCACACGCTGGCCAGTGGAATGGCTTACAGGGCGGCACTGCCTCCGAGTTAGAGAGAAAGCCCGGGCTGAGGACCTGAGGCACGTGGGGGCCTTAGAAGCCCGCACTGAGTCTCCCAGAGCCAAGCCGTGGGCAGGGGAAGGCAACGTCTGGTGGCCTTCTGTCTCCGCCTGTGTGACCCCAGCACCCCGAGAGATAGGTGCACTGCGGCCGCCACAGGCCCCATCACCCTGCCTCCTTCCCAGGACATAGGGGTGGCTCCAGCCCTACTCACGTCTTCGTTAGTTGTCAGGTTGGAGGCGACGAGGTAAGTATGAAACCCTGAGAGGCCCAGGATGGACCAGATGGAGAAGAAGCAGATCACCAACTCCAGCACAGTGAGCAAAGTGGTCAAGGACCCACATGGGGACAGGGCTGAGAGCCTCCCTTAAGCCTGGGAGCTGGCCACACTCTGCCTTTCTCTCCTATCCTTCCATGAGCTATTTCCTCAGAAAGAAAGGGAGTTTGTAACCTTCCTGTCCGCTCACCACTTCTCAGCAGGATCACCTCCTGGGCCCTACAGAGGGCTTGGGAGCCCCTTTAAGGGCAGGACAGGTGATGGACAGCAAAGGGAAATGAGGATTCTGGGCAACAAGAACCCCACATAAGACACAGTCCAGGGAGCTTGGTGTCTTAAGGGGAGACAGGGACTGTGGCTCCTGAGAGTTCTCGGCCACCCCAGCCCCCTGATCAGGCCACTGAGGATCAGTTCTAGCCCGGGCAGGAACAGAAGCAGCTGGGACAGTGGATTATTCTTGAGGACAAGCACTGGCTCTACACCATTCCCCTCTGTTTCCAGGAGGTGTGGGGACCCACCCCACTGAGGGGGCCTTGTTCCCACCAGCTGGCAAAGGATATCTTGCTGGTGTCTCCTTCAGAGTGGAGAGAAAGTTGCTTCCCTGAGAGCCTGGGGAAGAAAAAAACAGGACAGGGCACAGCTCAGAGAGATGGTGACCCCAGCCCCGACTTGGCTGAGCTTGCTGGCCCGCCCCTCCCGCTCCCTCCTGCCCTCAGCCCCCACTCACGCAGCGTCAGGTGGGTGACCACACAGGCGAAGATGAAGGCCGTCAGGAATGAGAGGGAGAGAATAAACGCATAGAAGAAGCGGTAGTTCCGTCTCCCCACACAGTTGCCCACCCAGGGACAGTGATGGTCAAACCGTTCTGGAAAAGGGCCAGGGGAGATGGGTTAGTCTGCCTGGCCCGCAACCGGCACAGGTGTTTAGAGGCTGCACCCCACAGCTGGGGCTTTCCTCCCCCCGACTCTGCACTGGCCCACTCACAGGTCCTAGGATGCCCCCCACTTCTGGATCTTTCTACACAGGTTCCTAGTGTCTCACATTCTCGGTCTCTTTACCTGGTTAAGCTGCACGTCTCATATCATGGATATCATATCTCAGCTGCAAAGCCACTTCCTTACGAAAGCCTCCTCTGATCCCAGACGGGGGAGAGCTCTGTTATCCGCCCCGTGACTTATTTTTTGCAGCTCTTTGCCCATGAATTTTCATACTTATTTATAATTAGTGGCCTGCCCAAGGACCCCTGCTCGACTGTAAACTCCATGAGGGGGCCCGTTTTGGCCTCACACTGAGCTGAACCCCAGGGTCCAGCAGTTCCTGGTACAAAGATCCACAGAAAAGTACTTGTTGCCTGGCCTATGATGCATTGGTCCACATGGACCAATGATCCCCATTCCTTGCTCTAGAACTAGAGGCCCAGGGAGGGGCCGGGCTGCTCTGTCATTTGTGGCAGGCTGGCAGGAGAGGCCCTTGCAAAGGGCTGAGCTCACACCAGCACTATGTCCCCAGGGCAGGGGATCACGCCCAGACTGGTAAGGAAAGTCCTCTGTGAGAATATGAATGACAAGCCCATTGTAGGCCTCACACCAGGGCCAGCATTCTTCACAGGGGGCGGGTGGGGCGGATTCCCAGGGATAAGTAGCTGCTCACTGAGTCACCCCCCTCCCCGCCTACCGTCATGGGTGTTCCCTGCTGTTCCGTCACTCGGGGTGGGAGTGCTGAGCTAATGTGAGGAGCTCACTGCCTGGGGACCGTGCACAGTCACCATGGCTCAGCTTGCCTGGTCCTCCTGCATAGCATTTCCCTGATGACACCCTCCCAGGGGCACACCCTCAGTCCTCATCATGGGGCCGCCAGGCCTCTGACGAACACGGACGAGACAAAACAGCCTCTGGTTCCCCAGCAACGACTGCAGTGGTGGGTCAGGAGCTTAGCTTCCAATCCTGGCTCATCCTCTCCACCTTATCAGCTCGAACTCTGTTCCCAGATTCTTGTTCCTCCCAAACCCTGGGAATCAGATCAAAGTCATGTGGAATAGCTGACCCTAGGCCACTGGATAGCAAACCACTCTCTTTCTGGCAGAATCTGGGGGATTCCAGGAATCTACCAATCCTCGGCCCAAGCCAAGATACCAATGGTCACACTCTGCGCCTGTCCCTACAGCCCCTCCTCAGGCAGGGCAAATCTGGGTGCACTAGACTTCCTGCCCGCTTCTGGCTGATTCAGACACAGCCCCACCCCCGAGAGTGACTCCCCTGTCTCCAGGGCTCCCTGCTGCCTCCCACTTACCCACACAGTTGTCACAGACACTGCAGTGTGAGGTCCGGGGTGGCCGAAACATCTTGCAGGTGAAGCAATACTTCAACTTGACCATCTGCCCGTTGATCATCACCTCCCGGGTCCGAGGCGGTGGCCGGTATGTGGAACTGCCTGTGTTATCTGAGGATGGGAGGAGAGGAAGAGGGAGGATGTTCAAGCCCGGAGCCAGGAGCGCCAGCCCTGGGGAGGGGGGAGCCACTGCTGCCTCGAAGGGACAAGAGAAACCTTAGGGAAACCACTTCCTGGGAACAAGCCACTGGGATAAAATGCGGGCCCAAGGCGGGGTCAAATACAAGATCCGAAACCACCGGGGCACCTGGGTGGCTCAGTGGGTTAAGCCTCTGCCTTCAGCTCAGGTCATGATCTCAGGGCCCTGAGATCGAGCCCCACATCGGGCTCTCTGCTCAGCAGGGAGCATGCTTCCCCCTCTCTGCCTGCCTCTCTGCCTACTTGTGACCTCTGTCTGTCAAATAAATAAATAAGATCTTTAAAAAAAAAGTTAAAAAAAAAAAAAAAAAGATCCGCAACCACCTGTGGAAAGCAGCTGTGTGCCAAGCCCTGTGCTAAAGCTTTACACACTGGCTCTCACAGCACTAGCTTTACATGACTTCGAGAAGGAGCCCTGGGAAGACTTAGGGATATTAGAAATTTGGGAACTATTAATTTTCCTAGCTGTAATAACAGAATTGTGGCCATGTGGGAGGCTGTCTTTAGATTTTGAAGATACATGTTGAAGTATTTATGGATAAAGTGTCTATAATGTCCATGATTTACTATGAAATGGCTTATAAGTACAGGGGCACCTGGCCGGCTCAGTCAGAAGGGCATGTGACTCTTGATCTCATGATTGTGAGTTCTAGTCCCATGGTGGGTATAGAGATTACTTAAAAATAAATTTTAAAAAAATCTTTAAAAAAATTAAAGAAAAAAGAATTCTTAAGTATATGGGATACAAATAAGAGGCACGAAGAACAACTATTGAATCCAGATGGTGAACATGCAGAAATTCATTGTATTTCCCACTTTTCTGTATGTTTGAAACTTTTTATAATAAAAATTTTAAGAGGTAACGAAATGCAGAAATCTATTGTATTCATGGGTTAAAAGACTCAGCATTAGAAAAGGATTTATTCTCCCTAAATCAACCTGTACATCTACATAATCCCAGTCAAAAACCCCAGTATGTTTTTTGGGGTGGGGGGAATGGAATTGATAAATTCCATCTAAAATTTATACAGAAATTCAAAGAACAAAGAATAGCCAAGGCATTCCTGAAGGGAAAAGCTAAAGGACCTACATGACTAGATATCAAGACTAATGATAAAGCGCTAGTACTGAAGAAGGGCCTGGTTTGGGTACAAGGGTGGAAATGCTTGGGGGCGCCTGGGTGGCTCAGTGGGTTAAAGCCTCTGCTTTTGGCTCAGGTCATGATCCCAGGGTCCTGGGATCGAGCCCCATATTGGGCTCTCTACTCAGCGGGGAGCCTTCTTCCTCCCCTCTCTTTCTCTGCCTGCCTCTCTGTCTACTTGTGATCTCTGTCAAATAAATAAAATCTAAAAAAGAAAAAATAAAAAGAACAAAAAGAAATGCTGATCAATGGAACAGAAAAGAGAATCCAGAAACAGACCTGACATGTAAACGATCAAGGGGTTCGTGTCAACATCACAGTCACAGTGACATGAAGGAAGATGGTCTTCTCCCAACAAACAGGGCTAAGTCCACTGTATACACAGGTGGGGAAAAATGTTTTTGTACCCCCATTTCCCACCAAATGCAAATTCAATTTCAGATCGATTGTCATTCCAAATGCAAAAGTTTTGGATTAAAAATAATAAGAGAACAACTTCATAACTCTGGAGTAGACAAAGATTTCTGAAACAAGACACTAAGGGGGAAATCATAAAAGAGCGATTTGATATAACTGCACTACGTCGAAATTAAGGTCTTGTGTTTGGGGCACCTGGCTGGCTCAATTGGTGGAGAGTACAATACTTGATCTTGGGGGCGTGAGTTCAAGCGCTGCGCTGGGTGTAGAGATTACCTAAAAAAAGAAAAAAGAAAAAGAACGTCTGTACAGGACGTCTGGGTAGCTCAGTCTGTTAAGTGTCCGCCTTCAGCTCAGGTCATGATCCCAGGGCCCTGGGAGTGAGTCCCACATTGGGCTCCTTGCAGGGAGCCTGCTTGTGTGCACATGCGCTCTCTGACAAAAAAATAAAATCTTAAAAAAAAAAAAAAAAAGGACTTCCATTCATCTTAAAGAAGATTTGATTAAAAGGATGAAAAAGTGACCTTCAGAGGAGAAGCATATTTACAATATGCTTATCTGACCACGGACAAAGGATTTGTAACCAGAATATAAAAGAATTCCTATAAGTCAGTAAGAAAGAGCTCAGACAACTCAATTCAAATGTACACAAAAGATTCAAACAGGCATTTTATAAAAGAAGCTATCCATTGGCTAAGAAGCATTTGAAAAGGCGCTTATGCTCATTAGTCATCAGGGACATGCAAATAAAAACCATAATATGCTTTTTGATACACATGTACCAGAATGGCTAAAATGAAAGAAAAACATTTAAAAATCAAGTATTGACAAAAATGTAAAGCAACTAGAAATCTTACATAACCACTTCGGAAACTTATTCGGCACCAACCACTGAAGTTCAACACAGGCACACCCTGCAAGTCCACTCCAAAGTATCTCCCCAACAGAAATGTGCATGATTTTTTTTTTAAAGAAATTTATAAGTACACTCTATGCCCAATGTGTGGCTTGAACTCACAGCCTCAAGATCAAGAATCACGTGCCCCGAGTCAGCCAGGCACCCTGAAATGTACACGATTTGATGTGCCCCGAAAGATGTACAGGGATGTTCACAGCAACACTCCTATAATAGCCAAAATCTGGACCTACCCAGAGGCCCATCAATAGTGGAACAGATGAACAAAATGTAGTATATTCACACAACAGAGTTCTAGACAGCAAAGAATGAACGACCGTCAACCACACATAGAATATTTACGTATCTTGTAAATGTTGTGTAAAGTGAAGAAACCACACATGTAAGAGCACAAAATGTTCAAAAACAACTAAAAGTAATCTACAGTGGTAGAAGTCAGAATCACGGTCACTCTTGGAAGGGCGACACTGACCAGCTCAGATGCTGGTCAGATGCTCAGATGCTGGCGAGCAGGAATCCGAACCCTGGTCCGCCATATGCAAAAGCCCACAATTCTACCCACTGAGCCTCTTGGTCCCCCAGGCCTCAAAGGACCCAAGTCCTCAAAGCAGTGGCTCCTTCCTGGACAGAATTCTGAGAGTCCCGTGAGGCTGCCCGTGATCCTGAGCCCTAAGCAACACTCCTAGCCGCTGCTTCCACCGGATCCACTCCCCAGATGGTACCTCCAGTTTGGCCACGTGCCTCCGACGCTAACTCACACGTGGGCGCCTACCAGGTGCCCGGCACTATTCCAGGCGCTTGGCATGCATCAGTGAAGCAAACGGATTTGGGTCTCACATTCCAGTTACCAGACTCTTGCTAGGCTGCTTGCCATCCCCCCAACCACCACGTGTCTAAAATGGAGAGCTAACCACCCGAACATTTCTTCTTTAAAACCGGCGGCAGGGTAAAGCGCAGGGGGTGTGAGGATGGTGGACACACTCTGAAAGCTGGTTTTGCTTCTTCCTGGTTATGTGAAATGCTGAAGTCAAGGGAATGTCTCTGAGCCTCGGTTTTCTCACCTGTAAAATGGAAGCAACAGGTAGAATGGGGCGTGCATCCTGGCCTCACCTCTTACTGGCTGTGTTTCTTCTAATGATATCATTTGCTAGATGTCCGACCGGGCCAATCATTTACTCTCTCTGTGGCTCTGTTTCTTTGAGCACTGAAATGGGGATAATAATAGTACCCCATCGTAGGGTTGTTGTGAGGGTTAAATGCGTTAATATACAGGAAGTAGCACAAAGTAAAGACTCATGAAGCGGACAGAATTACAATGAGAAAGGAAGGAAGAGGCAGCGCTTCACTGAGTGCCTACTACGTGCTGAGCATGGTGCATAGTGTCTCCTTGAATCCCGAGAACATTCCAGGAGCTAAGGCTATCATTACTCCCACCAGGTTACAGTTAAGGAGACCTTTCAGCGAAGTGCATACTTGAGGCCACTCCCAGCCAGGAAGTCGGAAGAACCAGGATGTGAACCCATTTCTAAAACTTGGGTTGGAGGTCTTTTTGTACATTTTTAAAAAAGATTTTATTGGGGCGCCTGGGTGGCTCAGTGGGTTAAAGCCTACTTGTGATTTCGATCTCTCTGTGTTAAATAAATAAATAAAATCTTAAAAAAAAAGATTTTATTTATTTATTTGATATACAGAGATCACAAGTAGGCAGAGTGTCAGGCAGAGAGAGAGGAGAGAGAGAGAGAGAGGAGGAGGAGAGCCCGATGCGGGGCTCCATCCCAGGACCCTGGGATCCTGACCTGAGCCGAAGGCAGAGGCTTTAACCCACTGAGCCACCCAGGCGCCCTTTTTTGTACATTTTTAAAGTGTCACAATGAGTGTTATATAACCCTGCCTGGTTCCTTATTTCTGCACAAGCCAAGAGCTGGAAAGAACCTCAAAGAACATATAACACAGCTCCTAGCACAGAGTGGACACTTGATAATGTCCCTTCACTGCCTGCCTCTCTTCTAACCCCTTCAGTTCACAAATGAGAAAACAGGACCAGAGAGGTTAGGGAAGTTGCCCAAGGTCACAGAGCCAGCGAGGGGCAGAGGCAGGGAAACTCCGTTCAGAGACCCTTTGCAGACCGTTCCTTCTCCCTTATCCTTTCCTGGCCAGTCGCTAGGTCTAGTCAAGATCTTCCTTCATAGTCTTTCACTCTCCTCCCAGTGCCCAAACCGATGCCAGGCCCCTATCACCAAACAGCTTCCCCAGAAGGCTCCCTGCTTCCAGCCCCTCTGCCTTCAACCCCGCTTGTACACACCACATTTCTCTAAATTACCCCTTTTGGGTTACTTACAAGCCTTCACTGGCCTCCCAGAGAAAGGACAACTTCCTGTCGTGACACTAGGGCCCTCCACAGTTGGGCCCGACCTCTGCTCCTGGTGAGTACTTACTAACAGCTGTCCTCGGAGGGGTCACATACGGGCTCCGGAGTCTGCAGAACTAGGTTTGAATCATGATTTTGCTACCCAATTGCTACCAAAGGAAGTCCCTTCACCTCCTGGAGCCTCGGTTTCCTCATCCATAAAATGGAAAGAAGACCATCTCTGTCTCACAGGACCATGGTGAGTGCTCAATGAGACGGCGCAGGACAGCCCTGCTCCCGGCGCTAGAGTCACAGTCCTGCCACACAGTTCACGCAGGGACACTCCAGCATTCAACATTCTCCAGCTCTTTCCAAAACTCTTGATGCTACTCCAGACCCAACCTGTAACCCTACCCCATGGGCCCCAGGTCCAGCTCCCATCCCTGCCCACGGTTGGCTTCCAGGCTTAGACACAAGATCTGGAGCCAGACAGACATGTGGCCCAACCATAGTCAGCGACGTGATGTGGGTCAAGTGGCTTCACTTCTCTGTGCCCTCATCTGCTAAAAAAGAAAATGGGACATCATCAAACTTGCCTCCTAGTGGTGTGAAGGAAGACGAAGCAAGAACTCAGCAAGGGAGCTCATTAGCAAAACATCTAGCACCGGGTCAGAGCTAAATGAACAAGAGCCATTATTATTATCATTCTATGAAAAAACTTATATTCCAAACAACTTAGTTACCAAACTTCAGAACCCAGCTCATCTGTGAGTGAAGGGCAGCCACAGACCCACTTGAAGAAAGAAGAGAAAATTTCCTGGAATCCTCACTGGGTTCCCACAGGCCCTCAGGCAGGGAGGGGACTCTGACCAGCATGTTGTGGCCTCCGGGCCAAGCTTCCCCCTCTTGAGAACTCTGAGAAAGGGGAAGTGAAGCTTTGCACACCCAGCTTCTTTGGGCTGCTAATAGTGTGGGGCGGGGGAGAGAAAGTGTCCCCCCTGGAGCATGGGAGTCCCCAGATGCACTCAACAATTTGGGCTAAAGGAGGCTTTGCAGGGATGCCACTGTGGAGACGGGCCCCCACCTGGGAAGAAGGCAAGCCACTGTCCCACTGTTTATTCTCAGGCAGACCATGCGGATCCTGGACATGGGTCCCATCACTGGCCTCCACCCCAAACCCGCCTCCGCCCCAGACCCCGCCTCCACGCACTCCCGCCAGCAGCCAGGACCCATCCCTTTGCCATTCTTGACCACAGGGCTCAGCCTCTTAAATTTCCATAAAGAAAAACAATTTTCAAAGTACACTGATATGCCCGGATGCTCTGGGCTGGGCAAGGGGGTCTGTACCCACATTTTACAGATGAGGAAACGGACTCTGCTTTAGTATGTATTAGGCGGGGCTGGAATTAGAATCCTTGTCCTCCAAACATTCTCTCGAACACTGCCAACTCCTATGTCACCATAGTGTACAAGGCCTGGGTGGCAGGTGAGGGGAGAAGAGGCAAATACATGCAGGTAAGTCAAATATGGTTCCTTTTTAAAAAAATTTTTTTAAGGGGCTCCTGGCTGGCTCAGTGAGTACAACACGCAACTCTTGATCTCAGGGTTGTAAATGTGAGCCCCATATTGGGTGTAGAGAGATTACTTCAGATCAAATGAAATCAAGTCAAATTTGGGGGCGCCTGGGTGGCTCAGTCGGTTGAGCATCTGACTCTTGATCTCAGCTTGGGTTTGTGTTTTTTTTAAGATTTTATTTTTTTATTTACTTATTTGACAGAGACTGGGGGACTGGGAGAGGGAGAAGCAAGCATCCTGTCAAGCAGGGAGCCCGATGCGGGGCTCAACCCCAGGACCCTGGGATCATGACCTGAGCCGAAGGCAGACGCTTAACAGCTGAGCCACCCGGGCGCCCCACCAGCTCAGGTCTTGATCTCAAGGTTATGAGTTCAAGCCCTGCTTTGGGCTCCATGGCACAGAGCCTACTAAAAGAAAAAAACAAAAAACAGAGAACAAAAACCTTGAAAAATAAATTTATAAAAAAATGAAATTTAAACATAAATTAAAAATAAAAATTAGGAGAAAACGGGTGGGGGAGGTATGCTTGGCTGGCTGTCAGTAGAGTATCTGGCTCTTGATCTCAGGGTTATGAGTTCAAGCCCCGGGGTGGGCCTCGTGCTTCCTTTAAACTAGACAAAAAACCACCTTTGCTTTGTTCACCGAGTCTAGAGAATATTCGTTGAAGAAAAGAAGGAAGAATGGTGAGAGATAGTATCTCTGCCAGAAAGGAATCTAAGATCTTCTCCAAGGCTTTCTGCCTTCGGCTTTGCCCCAAGAAATAAAAAGGCCCTTTCACACTGGCAAGGCCTTCCTGCTGCCCTGCAGGTGGGACTCGAAAGCCCCTGGGGATGTGGTCAGGAGGGGCAAGGCTCCTCCTCACTGAACACCTATGAGAAGCCAATGACTCGCTCTGCACGTTTCCCCCTCACCCGGGGGCATGCAATGGGTCTCCCCACCCCAACTGCAGCCAGTGGAGGCGGGCAGGCTGGCACCGTGCAGTCAGAGCCTGATGGCTGGCTCTGTGACGGAAGCTCCAGGGCTGGCGGGGGCCCCAGCAGCTGGCAAGAGATACAGAGCAGGCTTTAGCGAAGGAAGGTTGGGATCGCCACATGCTTTGCTGGGTCCTGACAATTGGCCTTCCGTTGCCCCCACCTGTGGAAGAAACACATGCAGGGCTGTGGTCCCCCCAGCTTCTCCGTCAGCCACGGTGCCCAGGCCGTGGGTCCCTGTAACCCCCGCCTGACCGTTTCTGCTCACTCCAGAGGTTTATGGAATGCCCACCACCTACCTACTGCTGAGGGACAGGCTGGAGGGCACAAGAAGAGCCTGGCCGGTAAAGTGAGTAATTACAGCGTCAGCGTGAGAGTCCTAGTGAGTCAAGTCCGGTAACTCTGGGGCTGGTCTGATCTCATTGTGAAACCTGGCCTGGCCACTTGCTGGCTTGTGACTTTGAGGAAGCTGCCTAGCCTCTCTGAGCCTCAGTTCCTCACTGGGTAATAACCCTATCAGACTTGTGAGATAGTGATGCGAACGAGAGATGAAAAGTTCATGGATTAATGGTATTACTGGTGTCTATACTGGATACCAGGGGAATGTGTGCGGTGGGGACAGGAGGCGGCATTCAAGGAAGCAACAAAAGGGAGGCCCAATTAAGCCGGATCAGGAGGAAAGACCCAGCAGGCTCACCGGGGAGAGAGGGCAGGGGGGCTACGTGAACAAAGCGAGGCACATAGGCACGGACTGTGTCCAGCCTGGCTGGGGGGGTCCTGGGGGCTGGGGCAGGTAGACTGGGGTTGGCCTTGAGCCTGGGGCTCATTTTCCAGAAGGTGGAAGATGATCTGTTTCCTGGCCATAACACATGTAACACTGATTCATGTGAACAGAAAGTTATTCCCTTTTCAATTTTCTTTCAAGCCTGTGACTCTATCAAGGGGAAAACTATTGACTTCTACTATCTCATAGCTGTGATCAGGCCTTATTTCTTTCTTTTTTTTTTTAAAGATTTTATTTATTTATTTGACAGACAGAGATCACAAGCAGGCAGAGAGGCAGGCGGAGGTGGGGGGAGAAGCAGGGTCCCTGCTGAGCAGAGAGCCTGATGTGGGACTCGATCCCAGGACCCTGGGATCATGACCCGAGCTGAAGACAGCGGCTTAACCCACTGAGCCACCCAGGCGCCCAGGCCTTATTTCTGCAGGCAACTGTAACCACCAAGAATTCTGTAACATTGTTATGTTTGGTTTTTATGATTATCTTCTTCTATTTCGAGTAAGAGGCTCTCCACTTACAAGGGTGATAGAAATTTTCCTCGTAAGATACATTTAAATACATGTCGCTTAAAGGAAAATACTGAGGAAATGAAGGTACAAGATGAGAGGCAAAAAGGGCAAAAATCATAAAGGCTGGACCCAAATGCCCAAACTTCAGGAAACGGTGCTGAGGCCACAAGGGAGTCACCCAAATTCTAAGCCAGGGAGGGCTGGGGCCAAATCTGGGTCTTGGAGAGACAGCTGTGATTGCAGGGAGAAGCCAGGTGCTGGGGTCTGGTCGGCAGAGCCAGTCCAGCGAGCAAATGAGGCAGGTCTGCCCTAGAGCAGCGGGCTTCGGAAGGACCTGAGGGAGACACTTTGGCACAGATGGGCTGCATCTATGACCCGCTGGTGGCGGAGGGAGAGGCAGCCTTTATGTGTGTCCTGTGAGCTGTAAACGTGTCTAGGTCAGTGTCTGTCACTCTGACCTGGATGGTTCTGTCGTCTCCCTTCAGACTGGGAACCTCTCGTGGGCAATGTTGACACCTCTTACCTCTCTGCCAACTTCCCAGAGCGCCTGGCCTCTGTGTGGCCCTGCAGGGTGGCGCAGTTGCATGGCTCACCGGCTGACAAGTCAAGATCTCAGACCAGGGTGACCAACCGCCCTGGTCTGCCTATGACTGAGGGGTTTCCCAGGACACGTGGCTGGGAGGAGCTGGTCAGCCCATCTCAGACAGTCTTTGCAGGGCGGCAGCCTTGGGCCAGAGCCTGTTGGGCTGGAGTTGCTGGCCTATGGGGCCAAAGTGAGAAGCCCACAGCTCGCATGGGCCCCGGGAATCATCAGTTCACGTTCGCATGACCAGCACCATCCGCCTCAGAGCTGGTCCCCAACCTTCTCAAAAAGGCTTAGTGACCTTAGTCCTCTTTGAGAAAATAGATTTCATCCTGATTAGACACCTCCTGGCCCCATCCTCAAATCTGGCTCCTGTTCCAGTTTCAGAGTTCAAAGGCCTCAAAGATGTCACTTTCCAGGCTTGGCAGCTGTTCTCAAAGGAAAGTCTCCAACCCTGACATTTAGGAGCCCATGTGACTATTCCCACTCCATTCCCCAACCAGAATTTCTCTAATGCTCTAAAGTGTTCCTCCTGTTCCAACCAACAGGGCCTTCTCGGGGTTCCATGCCTGTCCCCGCTCCTGCCTGCTCTGCCTTCTCCTCCTCTGTTCCGTCTGCCTGGAGGGCTCCCTTCATATTCCTTCATATATTCCCATGCCTGAATTCCACCCAAACTTTAAGCTTTGATTCAAGGCATATCTCCATGAAGCCTCTCGGTATCCTCTAGGCAGAAAATACTCCCGGTTTCTCCCATCCTCTTCCAAAGCCTAATCTCATCTGGGGCAGCTGGTCACACCTGTAGGTGTGGTCACACCTGTGGACACTGGCAGGTGGTCATACACCACCTTGGACAGAGCTGCCTAGAAACCACAAGAAGGCAGGGTCCACACCAGATTTTCAGCCTCCCACCTCCTCCCCCTGTGCTCAGGAGTCAGCCTATAGAATTAACACAGATATGATTAAAGCCATAATGCCTAATTGGGAGAAGTTCCAACTATCTCTCCATCAGTCACCTGGGGAGGGCCTCTACAGAGGCTCATCCATTCAGCCAACATCCCTGGACCCTCCGAGCGGCCGACTAGGTGAACAATACCCAAGAGAGGCTGCTGGGCCTACCCAACAACTTTGTAACAATCATTATGCAAGGTGGCAGGGCCAAGAAAAGAAGGACAGGAGCTCTAGGAACATGTCACGGAAGGTCTGGCCCATCTGAGGTCATGAAAGCGTCTCAGAGTACAGAATACCTGGGTTGAGACATAAGAATGAAGACAGCGTGGCCCCCAAAGACCGGAGATGTGTCCCTGCGGCCATCTCAGAAGAGAAAGCAAGGGGTTTGGTAGTCAAGGCATGTGGTCCGTCTCCGTGCCTCCACTCCCCGGGGCTGCTGGGAGGATTTGTGGGGCTAATGGATGGGAAGCACTCCCTGACTCTACAGGGTCAAGCGCTCCCCACACATGGGGGATAACAGCTGTCATAATCACCCACACCGCTCACAGCAGGCCAGAGGATTCCAGGTGGCCAGATTTCTAAGCTCAGGCTGAGCTGGAGCATAATCCTGCCCCAGGATGAGCCCCGACCTGGAGGGAGGAGAAACGGGCTGCCGCTGGGCCTCCCCTGCTGTAAGGAGGACTGCTCAGGTCAGACTGGAGGATTCGAAAGGAGCAGAATTAGGTCTCGGAGGCCAAGTGGTGAGGGGCCTAGGGGTACGACGGGGGGAGGAAGCTGGTGCAGGTGGAGGAAGACAGTGACTCAGGGTGTGGCAAAGGACAGGCCTAGACAGAGGAATGAGAGGAAGAACAAAGAGCAAGAGAACCTCCTTCCCCTTCCTGCCCACCCTCCTGAGTTGCTCCAGAGAACCAGCAAAACAACTTCCAGTGATGGGTGCCGTGGACTCTTGACATCTACAGGCTACCAGGTCTCTTCAAGGCCAGTTAGATGCTTAAAAGCCTGTCTGGAAGCCACCCTGTTAGGGGAAGGAACTGACCGCGGACCGGAAACCCTTGAGGTGTGTAAACAGCCACGTCACTTCTCCCCAGGAAGTAGCTGGGGTGCAGCAAGCCAAGATAAAGGTCCTGGCCCCAGCGCCCAACCTCCCAGGGGTACTCACACTGGTCTGGGAGGAATCAAGGGCTTTCTGGGTGCCTGGGAGCATGGGTTCTCTCTAGCCACACCGGCCATCCTGTTGTTCCTTAAACACATCAGTTTGTCCACTGCTCCAGGATTCACTTTCACTGTTTCCGGACTGCGTATTACTGGCTCCCATCACACCATTCAGGGCTCCTCTCAAGTACCACCTCCTCCTAGAAGCTTTCCCAGATTGCCTACTCTAAAATGAGCCCACTCCCTACACCTACTGTGCTCTTCCTCCAGATACCCACGCAGCTCAGGCCCTTATCTCTTCAAACCTTGTTCAGAAGTCACCTCCTTCACAGAGCCTTCCCTGATCACCCTATTTAAAATCATATACCTTCCCCCAGCTCTCATCCTTCCTCCCTGCTTTTCTCTTTGACATCCTAGATGTTTAACTGTTCACTGTCCTTCTCCTGCTGGAATGTCAGCTCCAAGAGGACAGGGGATTACTGTCCTCTATTTGCTCACTACTGTATCATCAGCATCTGGAAGAGGGCTTGGCACATAACTGGGGTTGAACCGATGTCTGCTGAGAGAATGATTAAGTATACAAATGTTTAAGGGCTCTTAACTCTTAACTCTTTTTTTTTTTTTAAGATTTTATTTATTTATCCGACAGACAGAGATCACAAGTAGGCAGAGAGGCAGAGAGAGAGAGGAGGAAGCAGGCTGTCTGCAGAGCAGAGAGCCCGATGCAGGGCTCGATCCCAGGATGCTGGGATCACGACCCGAGCCGAAGGCAGCGACTTTAACCCACTGAGCCACCCAGGCGCCCTTAACTCTTAACTCTTGCTTAGTTGCTCACTGGTTTAGCACTGGTCTCCACTCTGGGGTCAGTTCCAGCCTGCCTTACTGACTACCACGTCCTCAGTCTCTGGCAAGGTGCGGGAAGAGAAACTCAGGCCTCCTCTCAAATCAAGGAGTCAGGAGCTGGGAGAGCTGGAGACTCACCGATCTGTTTCTCGAGGGCGGCTGCCTCACAGACGGTGGCCCGGGGCAGGATTCCGGGGTCGGTGAAACTTGTCTGCAGCAGGCAGCTCATGACGAAGAAGAAGAGGATGGCAGCGATGATGGGGATGGCGAGGGTCAGCTGGCGTGCCAGGAAGGGACAGCTAGAGAGAGAGAGGGAGAGAGATGAGCAGATTCCCAGAGGGCTCCCTGGGGCACAGGGTTACAGCACCTGGCAGGTGTCAGCATCCCAGAAACACCATCTCTATGCAGAGAGCCATCTCCCCCCCTTCCGGACCCCGCCTCCCGCCCCCAAGGAAGGAAGAAAGCTCCTAGGCCAGTGCCTAGAGCAGACATCACTAATTGATCCTTGCACTTTCCCTCAGAGCCAATAGCCCACATGAGCAATAGATCCCAGCACTTTTTTTTTTTTTTTTTTTTAATGAACTAAGGGAAGGGATCTAGATCCCAGCACCCTTAACCCCTGCGCTTAGCTGCAGTCTTGGAATCCTTCTAAACACAAAGCTTCAGGCAGCCACTACCAACTCGCTTGAGTTGACCATCCATGACAATGTTCACTCACTCACTCCACAAATATTTAGCAAGGTCCTCCAAATGCCCGGCAACACCTTCCCCCAAACAGCAGTGAGCAAGAGCATTGTCCCCACCCGCCATGAGGCTCCGGGCTCCTGGGGAAAAGAGACTTGTGAACAGAGAGGAGCCACACAAGACCGTGTGTGCTAGCCTGGGGAAAAGGAAAACAGCTGGTCAGGAAAGCCTGAAGGAGCTCATGCCTAAGCTAAAATCTGAGGAATGGGAAGGGTCAGCCAGGTGAAGGGGGTTAGGATGAAGAACACGGTCCAGGCACTGCCACTGTCCTCCAAGGGCTAGCATCCCAGGTTGGCGCGTTCAGATCCCCGAGCCTAGCTGGTTTAGGGAACAGCCCATGCACAGACTGACTGAGGCCTGCCCACACGATTAACCGCTGTCCTCTGCTATCCTCCCTCCCAAAGCGAGAGTGGCACCTGACAGGGTGAGGGCCTGCTACTCGGGAAATGACAGGCTGCTGGGAGGCCAGACTCAGCCAAGGAGCTGGCACAGCTGCGGAAAGCAGACGTGTGGACATCTGCATGCTCGTTCCAAAGCCTCCACTGCCAGAGGCTCTGGCCTCCAGAGAGGCCCTTCCCTTGAAGAGCAGAGACTGCCAAGATCAAGAACTCCAATGGCACCACACATTCTGCTCCAAACACCTGAGTGGTCCTCGGGTCTGAGCCTCAAACCAAGCTGGGCTCTCTGTGTCACCCACATCACAATCAACCAGTTTATAGAAAGCCAGGCTCTTTAGGGGATGGAGACTTACAGTCTGAGACTTGTAGAACCCTCAGAAACACCAAGTCCTGGCTCCCTGATTTTATAGAGGGGGACTCTGAGGCCCACAGCCACATCCAAGGTTATCTAGCCAGCTAACGACAGGACTGGGGCCTCCGGGCCCTCAGCAAACACTCTGCATTCACTCAACAAGTATTTCCTCTACTGAGTGCCTACTATACACGAGGCCTGTTCCTGGCACTGAAGACACAACAGTGAGGAGAAAGAAGTCCTGCTGTGGTGAAGAGACACGCAACAAACTGGCAGAAAGTATACACGCTTAGTATGTTCAGATGGTGGCAAGCGCTTCTAGAGAATCAGCAGTCAGGGAAGGGGGATAGGAGGGAGGGGAATAGTTTGTTATGTTACAGGGACAGTCAGGGAAGAAGGGAAGAGAAGTGAGGGAATGAGCCATTGACACTATCTAAAGGAAGCCTATTCTAATCAGTGCAAAGGCCCTGAGGCAGGAATGTGCAAGGAAGCCAATGTGCCTGGAGGACAATGCAGAGGGAGGTGGGGGAAGTGGGAGGAGAGGGACGGAGAGGAAGCCCATTATCAGGGCTCTGGCTCTTATTTGGGAGCCAGAGAGGATTCCAGGAGGGGATTGGGATCTGACTTAGAATTAAAGGGGCGCTTTGGCCTCCGTGTGGTATGGGAAGTGAGGCAGAAGGCAGGCACCCTGCTGTCAGCCCTGTGCAATAATCCACCAAACCAAACAATGAAGCAAAACCATTCTCAGCATGAAAAGCCCTAGAAAGCCATCTCCCTTTCCCCAGAGCAATGGAAGAATGTGGGCCTGCTCACCAGGTTCCCACGTGCCAGGTCTCTACCGAAGTTTCACCCCAGTTCAGACCCAGGGGTGCTCTCAGCTCAAACCCAAACCCTCCTGCCAACTCCACCAGCCCAAGTGAGGAAGAGCAGAGACAAGGAGAGATGATTCACAAGCCCTCTCCAAACCCAGAAGTCCTCCTTTCTCCCTTCTCTGGGGGACAAATCTGTCACCAGCCAAGATACCCATGCAGCCCAGAGAAGATCCCGCTTCTGAACTGACTGAACCCCACACTGCAGGGTCATGGGGTCAACTTCCTCCTGCCCAGGCTGCAGCCCCAGGAATACTGGAAAAGGAACTCTCAAAACGTTCATGCGGGTCAGCCCAGTGAGATGGATCTGAAACTCAGCTCAGGGAACATGCGGAAGGCTGGGGGCTCCCCAGAGCTTCTGCTTGCTATATTATCCTGGAACTTGTTATCCACCCTGACTCAGAAAGCAAGGGGGAAAGGGAGAAGCTAATTGGTACAAAGTTCTCACCTTGCTTCAAGGGGAAACCCAAGGTTGCAGATTCGTGATCTGGCAGCTGGAAAGGGTCCCTGGGGGTGGTGTCTTGTGGTAGTCTTAGTGTGGCCACAGGCCCTTAGGAAGTGCTTTATGGTGAAGACAATAGCTAACAGCAGCAGCCAGCATGAAGTGCTTGTTCCTGGTCAAAAGCTTACACACATAACCTTGTGCCACACTCATGACAACCTATTATCAACCCCATTTTATAGATGAGGCCACTGGGGCTCTGAGGCGGAAGGACTGCCCCGAGGTCACGCAGTCTGCAGATGGGGTGTGGTGGGGCTGGGACTGGAACCCGGCCCACTGGCTCCAGAGATGGAACTGTTCACCACACTGCAGCTAAATAAGACCACAAAAGATGGAGAGAACAAGGAAGGGAAGTGTGAGTGTGTATGCAAAGACTCACACAGCAGATGGCTCAAGATAGAGACCAAGTTTCCCAAGCTGGAAAACTTCCGACACAAAAATGTGACCCTGGGGAGTGACAAGCATCCCCTCCTCCAACCAGAAAATGGAGATACTGTGTGGGCCAATCCTAGGTCACTGGGGATCAAAAGCCCCCACTGGGGCAAATAAGACCTGTCACACCAAAACACTCTGGACTCTGGAGAAGTAACAAGGCCCTGCACCTGTTCCTGCTGTGGGACAGGCTGGGGGAATGCTCCAGAATGTTTGAGAAGGCAAAGAAAACCAGGAGGTCAGAGGTGGGGGTGGGGGCGGGGGCTTGGCAGAGTCCGAGGGAAGGCTGGGAAGGGCTGGGGATGCTAAGGAAGGTGCTTGAGAGGGGAGGGAGGCCTGAGAGGCCCAGAGCTGTTAGGGAAGATTGCCTGAGGGCCTAGAGGGAAAAAAGACTGAGGGGAAAGCAAAGGAGAAAGGTGTGAGCGTAGAGAGAGATAACAGGGGACCATAGACAGCTCCCTCTGGAAGTCAGCTAGGATATTTGTGATGGGGATTATAAAGCCAAAGAACATGGAAGAAATTCAGAAGTTGTCTGGAAGGGCCAGAAAGCAAAGCCACCTGGAGGGGTTGGAAAGAAGGGGTGGGCAAGAGATGGTCCAAGGGAGAGATGAGGGAGAGGTGAGGGCCAGGAGGTCCAGGAGGCCTGAGCCAGGCTCTGACAGGGCACAGAGGATGGGGCTTTGGAGCGACATGGGAGGGTGGTGCTCCCGGCAGAGGCTGGCAAAGGCAGGATGCCAGGGAAAGGCAGGGAAGGATGGGGGGTGGGGGCGGCCAGAGGCTGGGGCATCCAGATGGGCGAAGGAGGATGGAGAGTGGGGGTGTGGGGGTAGGTGGAGAGGGCCCAGGAGGGCAGAGGAGAGACAGATATGCAAAGGGACTGGGAAAGCCTGGGGGTAGATCATGAGCGGAGGGCGCAGGCCCCGGAGGAGCTGGGAGGGGAAGGTGGCTGGCAGGTGCAGGGAAGGGTGGAGCCCCCGGGGATGTGGGAGCGGGCCGGGGGGCCCAGCGGGGGCCCAGAGGGGCTGGCGTGCCCACGCAGGAGCTGGGCCGGAGGGGTGCGCGGCAGGGGGCTGAGGGGACCAGAAGCGTCGCGGCTTCCAAAGGGGCGGGGCCGGGGCGCCGCCGGACTCACTCGAAGACGAAGAAGAGGACGGTGGTGGTGAGGATGAGCAGCAGCGTGAGCGCGAAGACGCCGCCGTGGCCGGCCAGCATGAGGCGGCCGCCGCAGTAGAAGCGGTTGCGGCCCGGGAACACCTCCCACTTGCGCCGCGGGCGGCGGCCGATGCTCCCGCTGCCGCTGCCACTGCTGCTCCAGCGCGGCGCGGCGGCGGGCGGCGGGGGCCCGGGGCC
>ML108143.1:22558-56340 GCA_003697995.1 Taxidea taxus jeffersonii | reverse complement strand
AAAAAAAAAATTAGGTGATTTTTTTTTTAGGTTTAACAATTTTAAAAACAATTCTGTTCTTAAATGTTTTCATTTCTATCATCATGATTATCATCATCTTTATCATAGTAACATAACTAAATATGAAGACGTAATTAAAGGTTATATGTAAAGAGCTTTCTAGAATTCTATAAATATAAGACTTGAGAGTTCAGCAAAATTACCTTTTATTTAGGGGAAATCAAGAAATAAAAGAACAACACTGGGACATATGATAGAAGTGTCTGATTTTGACTGGGAGAAATGAAAAAGGGAAACATCAGTTATATAGAAATCGTTTTAACAATTAATTGCTCTATCTCCTGATCATGCCTATTTCCTAGTATTTTAGGAAAAAATAGGGCAACTCTAAAAGGATATTTAGATACTAAGTATCTAAAGCTCATTAATCATAAAAAACTCATTTAAAAAACTGAACTTCTAGGAGTTGCTAAGATGGTAAAACCTATGTTATAGAATGTTATGTCTTGTTGTAGCTAAATCTTTTTATGTTGTGGCTAAATTTCTTTACCTCATTCTCATCCAGGTAAATTCCCAGACGCATATCAAGATTTGGGCCTTTTTATAGTCTTTACTTCTCCTGATATGAGATTAAAGCAAGCATATCCCTGAAGTTGAAATAATTTCTCTCTTGTGGCCTATTGTCAGTCTAGGAAATATTATCATCTATAAATACAATATTATAAACTAACAGAGCTTCATTGTAATCTGTCTTCTGGATCATCATAGTTTCAGAACCTTTGAATGAAAGGTATGGTAGTATAAATGGTTAGTTTTGACTGATAAACTTAAAAATCAACCTTTGTTCTATAATGGAAGAATGTATGAGGTCTCAAGAATATTTAGTTAATATATTTAATACTGTATTTCTTTTGAACACCCTAAGTACTTTCTCGCAATAGATACCTACTTGAACAAAAGGATATGTTTCAGAGTCCCCTTAAAGTACGAGCCATATAAAAATCTAATCAAGTAAGTGAGAGGTAAAAATGTCACCATGCTTCTAAAATTTGCTGTCAATATTTCACACCTGTATGGAAAGCAGATAGATGTCTAAGCAGCAGCTTGATAACATTCCAAACTGCAACCCCTAATTAACTCACCTTTTGAATTATCAGCTAGACTCCATTGCAACCCATGCAGCCTATTGGCAGGGAGCCTGACAACAAAATGCATGTTTAAAATACCAAGTAGGAAGAGGAATGCTATATTATTTGGCACAAATACTATCATCCACCTGTGCAGAGAGAATATGCTTTTCCACTTTGCTTATTATAGATGATATATTAGTTATATGCTCTTGGCATCATCCCAATAAATTATATAGTAATCTCTTTGCCTAAGGAATACTAGTGAAGCTATATTGCAGTGTGCTCAGTATAGTGAGTTAATTAAATTAGATTAAAAATCAACAATATTTAAATCCTCTCAATAGACAGTCTGAAATTTGTATAGAAAAGTCTACAGATCATGCGGTTTGTATTATGGGGTTAAAACTAATTTGGATACATTTGAGACTTGGAACAGAGAAAGCTCAAGCCATGTAAGAATTGAATAATGCAAGTATTTGAGAATTTAGTCTGTCTCTTTGTAAATGAATGAGGAGGCTTCTCTATAAATACAGAGAGAAAGTAGTGGTCATTAAAGTTTTATGAGGCTGATTATTTTAAACAGCTTAGAATGATAAAATCACTCACTGTGATTGTGATGTGATGTGAACATCATGTAAGTCTTATAGTAATAGTTTTTCCATCAAAAATGACTAGAATTTTTTCTTTTTCTACCAGTACTCTTTCGTTAATCAGTCCATTAAAGGAAATCTAAGAGCATCTGTTGTATTGAGCAAGTATTTATTATGAGTATTAGAGATTTAGTCATTATATACCAAGCAGTCTAGTAACAAAATGTTTGAATTAGTATAAGTGAATATAGTTAGAATAACACTAGAGAAAACTAGCAAGGTGTTATTTTGATAAGTTCATCTGAGAGGAGAAGGGTATAATGTAACTTGATACATTTTATAAGAAATTATACAAATTAAAACTCTCTTTTCCTCCCATTCTCTCCCCTGTTGTTTCCTTATTTTTATGACAACAACAATAATAGTAATTATTAGATATTTTCTGGTATCCTGGAACAAAGAGAAAATCCCTTCTTGGTTAGATGGTTAAAGACAAAATTGGAGATCATTATGAAAATATGACCCTGTGAATCTGTGAGATGTGAGTTAGGAATCTTCCTGTAATGAAACCTGAGAAGTGTTTTTTCTTCCTCCTAATTCAGTCATAAGCTCATACAGATCAATCAAATGATCAGTCAAATTTACAGATACGTGATTTAAATCCAGTGCTTTAGACTGGTGCTGCCTGGCCAGGCTTTTGGATTTGTTCCCCCCCCCCCCCCCCCCGTTGCTATGTCATATATTCTCCATGGGCTCAACACATTTCATGTAGCCTATATTTTATTATTTCTTTCTTCAGAGCACTAACAGATAACTGCCATTTTACAATGAAAAAATTGTTAAAATATAAATATACTGGTATGGATATGATCAGTTCACAAATATGATTTACTTGATGTTTAAGAACATAGCATCTATTTTTATGGGAAATAATGTATTACTGCTTTCAGGTCTGTATATTAATCTGGAATTTAAAAGCATTATACTTCATTGAGTTTTCCTCTTTTTCACAAGAGGATTGACTGACTTTTTCCAAAAAGCCACATTGAGTTCTGAATCTTGTGCCTTTAAATGGCATTATACCCATGTTATGGTTTCTGAACCAAAGAATTTCTCTTTTCTGCTAACCTCTTGAGGTCACAGTGGTGGTTTGAAGTCTAAGCAGCAATTCTGTTCAAAGAGTAACTCGCAGCAGGGTGTGTGCAGTAAGGGTATTCGTGATTCTAGTCTTCACATATATTCTACTTTACCTTTTAGAAAATTTGGTTTTGAGGCTACTACAAAGACAACACCCTTAAAACACGTCATTTTCTATATCTCCCTGTACCAAAAGGCTTATACAATGACATTGGAGATATATTACTAGAATTTTCATTGCACAATTGCCATTTAAAAAATACCCAGTGGAGTCCTTGATCCCTCATGGGCTCTGGGATCTAGAGTGCTTTGCATTCACCCTTGAGAAGGGGTTCAAGGGTTACTCTCTAGAGTGAGCTGGAAGATGATATGCCCTTCAAACCAGGGATCATCCCTTCCATTTGGGCCTTTTTCTGAGTCATGACGAGAATATGATAAGAGTTCCATTTTGTTGAGTAGCATAAGATCTTGAACTCTTGGTCCTGACTGCCTGGACTTGAATCCTGATTCTTCTGCTTACTAGCTGTGTGAATTTAGGCACATCCTTTAAACTCTCTGTACCTCAGTTTCTTTTTTTGTACTGGAATCATAGGTGGTTTGTAAAAATTAAATGAGTTAATGTATATAAAGATCGGTGTCTGGCACATCTTAAGGGAGTATAACTGTTACCATTATTCTTCTTCAAAAATTTCTCTATCCTTATTAGGATTTCATAGATAGTGGATAACAGATCTATTGCCATATCTGATCTTTGAAAGCTGTGACAGAAAAGAGAAAAGGAGAATAACTTTGTTTGGTAAAGTTGCATTTACTGCTGATGTACCAGGTCATCAAAAATATTTATATAAACTATAGATTTAAAAGACTTAAAAAGCTTAACTGAAATGTGTTACTTTAGCAAACATTTATTGTGTTCACTGTGTATAAGACAACTGCTGTTGTAGGGGAGACATACCAAAATGACTCTGATAGAATTTATTGTCAAGGAACTTAGAGAAAAGTAGAAGGGTTTGAGGTATAAGAATAACTATAATATAAATGAGCAATTGTAAATGCCTTCAGCAAAGACTCTACTTTACCTTGGATTTGTCTCCCATCCAAGTACTAACCAGGCCCGACCCTGCTTAGCTTCCGAGATCAGATGAGATCGGGCGCGTTCAGGGTGGTATGGCCATAGACTTTACCTTGGATTTGTAAAGGATGGAGAGGGAGAGGGGGAGACAGGGAGGGAGAAGATGAATTAGTTGGAATAGCCCTGTCTTGGAGATTGATTGCTCATCCTTTACCCTCCTCTGAGGGTATCTCAGAGTCCTCTGAGTCCACTGTCATTTCCTATTTTTCTTTCAGGCTCTTGAGCCCTTGCCATTATCTTGAATTGGCTTTTTTTTTTTTTTTTTTTTTACTCTGCCTTGCACCCTGAAAGTTGTACCCCATCCTGCATCCTTTGTGTGTGGTGTACTACTTTTGTACTGCATTGACTACACAGCTATCTCACAGTGTGGATTGGCTTTATGAAGTGGCCATTATCTCCTAATAGAAACAGGGATGGGAACCTGTTTGGGTGGACAGTATTTTTCATGAGCTCTCGGTCACTTGTTTCTTTGCCTCTGAAGATTTTGGTATCATTTCTTTGGGAAAATAATGTGAGGATCATAGGGAAAATGGATGAAGGGGACAAGCTTAGAAGAAAGTAAACCTGTTAGAAGGTTCTTGAAGAAATCCAGTGAGGCAGACTTACCTCAGGCTTGAACCAAGGTGTGAATGGCAGGTGAAAAAGGATGATGGAGTAGAGAGAACAGATGCCACAGTACTGCAGAAGAAAATATGCCAGGATTCACCAACTAGTTGTGTATAAAAAAGAAAGTGAAAAATAAGTGAGCTTTTGAGCTGAAGATCCCTAGGGGGGAAAGTTTTGTTATTAAAAGAATAAGGAAAATAGGACATTAACAGAATAAGAAAAATACGTGTAGCTTTTAGAAGAAAAAAGTGGTTTACTTTTGAACATATCTGATGAACTGGTTGGAGACTACTATTAAGCACTTGCAAATGAGGATCTGTAACTTCAGAGGGAGGTCAGGCTGGGAGTATATATTTGACAATTAATTTAAATATTAGTTCAAATTAATATTAAATGAAATTTTCAAGGAAGAGAGTTTGCCAAGGAAAGGGTTCTTTGGTTAACACCATGAATTTAGGAAATAGGAGGATGGTGGGGGTGCCTGGGTGGCTCAGTTAAGCGTCTCCTTCAGCTCAGGTCATAACCCCTGGGTCCTGGGATTGAGTCCCATTTCTAACTCCGTGCTCCACAGGAAGCCTGCTTCTCTCTCTGCCTCTCTCTCTCTCTCTCTTTTTCTGTCTCTCATATATAAATAAATAAAATATTAAAAATAAATAAGTAAAATTTAAAAAAATAGGATAGCAGGGTAGCAGGAGAGAGAAACAGATACAGAGACAGGTTGAATAACACAAGAATTAGGAGGATGACCAAGGAAGTTATATTCAACTTGGTCATGACAAAAAGTTAATTTTTCCACTGTATCAATCGGGACTGTCCAGAAAAACAGAATCATTAGGATGTGTGCATGTATATACAAAGATATTTACTATAAGAAACTGGCTCAGACATTTATGGAGGCTGGCTAGTCCAAAATCTGTGTAGAGTGGGCTAACAGGCTGGAGACCCAGGGCAGGCTGTGTACCATTTCGAGTCTGAAGGTCATTTAACATAGAATCAGAATAGCTGATGTTACAGATAGAGTCTCAAGCAGTTTGTTGGGAGATTCTCTCTTGCTGGTCTTTTGTTCTATTCAGGCCTTCAGCTGATCAGGTGAGGCCCACCCACATTCTGAAGGACAATCTATTCAGAGTCTACCAGTTTAAATGGTGATTGCATCTGAAAACACCCTTACAGAAACAGATTGATGTTTGACCAAATATCTGGGCATCTCATGACCCAGCCACGTTAACATGTCAAATTAATCATCACATGTACAGCCCTTGTCAGCTTGCCAAACATGTACATCTCCTAAAATGATGCTTAATCTCCAAATAAAGGTGATAAAGTCACACTCCTGCCTAACATGGTACAACCTAAAATGCACCTAATCTTCCCCCAGAAGAGGATACAAAGTTCATGAATGGTGTTTACTATTCTCCTTGATACCCTGTAACTTAATAACCATGGTATAAAATCAATATCTTATGTTACATTTTACACACATATGCAAACATGTAACAAAATAAGGAGGAAATGCTCATTATAATTATAGTCGTCATTTTGGTGATGTGATTGTAGCTGGTGTTTATTTTTTAATCACACTTTTTTGTGTGTTTTTGTTTTTTAAGTAAACTCTACTGCTGATATGGGGCTTGAACTCATGACCCCAAGATCAAGAGTCACAAGTTCTACCAACTGAGCCAGCCAAGCACCCCAAAACTGGTCTTTATAACTATATTCTTCCATTACTCAATCCGTATTCCCTTTGCCTTCATGAAGCCTCTCAGCTGGTCATGGTACTTTATCTGGTGAGGTGACCCAGACCTTCATTCTTGCAGGGTCTGGGCCATTAGTAGTCCTGCCTGATTTGGGTTGTAGTTTTCCACTGATATTAACCACAAGACATGGTAATAGTAAGAGATACCCTAGAAAAATCTCTTGTATTCCAGACATGCTCTTCCTTATCATCAGTGTGGAGTAGCAGTTCAGTTTTCCCTTGGCAGTCAGTATCAATTGCCCTAGCCAGTACATTAGTGCCCTTTTTTTGCCTGTTGATTCAGTCATAAGGAGCCCAAAGTATCTGAGGGACAGTCTTAACTTCCAGTTTAATGGAATCATTGTTGTGTCTCCTGATGGAAGGATTCCCTCTTTTAGAACTAAGAACTGGGCCAGCAGAGCCTAAATTTTGGAGGACAGGAAGAAAAAATTTTTCTAATGAGTCACTAGGGGTAATAGTGAATGATGTAACTCACATTTCCACCCTTTGATTCTTGGATCTGTGAATCCTGGCTGTGGGAGATGCAGACTCAGAACATATATAGCCTCCAGAAGAACCTTGTTCCAGACTTGCAATGTGTTACTACTAGGCGACAATGTAACTCAGTCTTCAGAGGCCATTCCACTGTTCTATCAAGCCAGCTGCTTTAAGATGGTGGAGAACATGGTAAAACCAGTGAACTCCATTAGGCTGGGCCCACTGCCACACTTGATTTGCCACGTGAAGGAAGTTCCTTGATCAGAAGCAATGCTGTGTGGCATAGTGTGACCACAGATAAGGCATCGTACAAGTCCAATAGTGGTGGTTTTTGCAGAATTGTTGTGTGCAGAGAAGGCAAATTTGTATCCACAGTAAGTGTCCATTCCAATAAGAACACAAGGCTATGCGTTCCATAGTAGAAGCAGTCCAGTGTAATCAACCTGCCACCAGGTAGCTGGCTGCCCACCCACGGGATCATAGATTGTTGGGTTCTCAGTGTTCATCTCTGCCACAACTCTCATATATACTTTTAAACACTTCACTGTTTTTGAAAAGCTAACATGGTATACTGCCTCAAGTTTCATCCTGAAAACAAAGCCTCCAAGTCCAGAATATTTCTAGATTAACTTAACACTTTCTAATTTTAAGTTAGATACTGAGGACCTTATGAACTCTTTCAGGCCATTAGGTTGCTTAGTACTCTTCATCCGTGACTTGTTAGATATTGTCTAAAAAAGTTATATATAATTACAGTGACAAGGAAAGTATTCTAGTTCAAAGAGCAGAGGTTCTATGGCTCATTTCATTAATAGATAAATTGATATATGAGACTACTTGACACTGTTGATAAGAAAGAATTCAGATATTTATCTTAAGCTAAAATTCCATTGGGGAAGTTTTAACACTGGGGCATGTTAAGACATATATTCAAATTTATGTAAATGTTTATATATTATGCACACTAGGGTGGAGCAGTTCTGAGGACAGTGACATTGGATCTTGCCAGTGTTCTTGGTCAGATTTTTCATGTGCAGTTTTGAAGAATTGTGTTCATATAAGGGTTTGTTTAAGCAATATCATGGGTTTTTATAAGATATACAACAGTGATAACTTTGTACATTTAAAGTATAAGTGAACCTGGTGATTTCTTGATTATTAGTGGTTTTTAATTAAGTTGTGTAAATGGACAGGAAAGATACAAAAATAATACTAATTTTAAAAAACAACTTAAAAATACTTAAAAAAATCTAGAACAAAGTCTGCCAACTTTTTCTCTATTCTTTCAGATACTAGTAAAACTGTAAATTGTCTACACGATAGTGGAAGGTAGATAAAATTTCATGTTGCCTTTTTTTTTTTTTTAAAGATTTTATTTATTTATTTGTCAGAGAGAGACAGAGCGAGAGCAAGCACAGGCAGACAGAGAGGCAGGCAGAGGCAGAGGGAGAAGCAGGCTTCCTGCTGAGCAAGGAGCCCGATGTGGGACTCGATCCCAGGACGCTGGGATCATGACCTGAGCTGAAGGCAGCCGCTTAACCAACTGAGCCACCCAGGCGTCCCACCTTTTTTTTTTTTTTTTTTTTAAGGAAAAAGAACAAAAAAAGAAGGGGCATGAGAATTCTTCTAAAGGCATAGATGTACACTGCATATCTCCTGTCACTACCACCATTTTCCTTCTGAAGTTGACTAGTCTGGAAAATGTTTTTGAGCAAAGAATTCTTTTCACTAGTGCCTTTCCTACACTGTGTTCTGTTTCAGTTTTGAAACTCATTTGAGTCAGAGCTGGAAACGACTGTAATTAATTTGCATATCTTATAAAAGAGAACACAAGAAAATTAAAAATGGCCCCATACAAGAGAATATTTAAATCATGACTTTTAGGGAATTTAGGAGGATGATTGGGGGCAGTTCTTACTCAGTATCCCTCAGCAGGATATATGTGATTACCCCATCTTTCACCCTGCTGGTCTTCATCATGTGTTTTAGAGTTAGTGTCTTCCTAAAGTGACATCTTTGAAGAAACTCTTATAGACTACTGAAGAACTGACAGTTTCAACAAATGTCAAAGTCAAATTTTAAGGAACACTCTACTTTAAGCTGTCCTAAAGCAAGTTGTGAATTTTACTGATGCATATGCATCACACACACACACACACACACAGAGAAAATCAGACCTTTATATCAGGAATACTTGTTGATCTAAATTATTTCTAATGACAAGTAGAAATGGTTTTCTTGTTCTTGTTTTTATTGTGTGTTTTTTAAATTTATTCCTAATTTCTTTGACTTCTAAAAGCTATTGAAATTTTCTTCACAAAAATGTTAAATAATCACTAGGTAAAAAATAAGTAAAATGACCATGACATCTGTGATCGAAAGCTTCAGAAAGGTTTTCAATGTTAATATACTATTTAAGGCATTAACATCGCTTGCCCTTTTAGATATTTGCTTATCATTTAGATATTTGCTTATAAAAAAAGTATTTAAAATAGAAAAAATTATTTAGAGTGATTTTGAGAATATTGTATTGCAGTTGACCAACTAGATTATGTAATAATCTGTGAGATACTCCTATATCTATTGCATAATTTAGCTTTAGAAAACAGTTTGATGCTGACAATAGAAAACCATCTGCATAGTGATTCTGTATGCCAGGCTCTGTTTCTGGTACTGACCCATTTGATCATCTCCAGACTTGTATTATTCCCAGTTTATAGATGAAGAAACTGAAGATTATGTAGCTTTTCTATTGGAATTCTAACTGAGGTGATCTGATACAGAGTCAGTGCTTTTATCTAGTATATTTTGCCACCAGATTTTATAGATGTGGTCCCTGCAGGCCACCTCATTGACTATGGTCTGCTTATACTGATTTTTGAGAGTAGAAAAAGAGGAAATCTGACAAGCACAAAAATTTGGCCAAAGTTTAGAAGTGCTCTGCCTTATAAAGAAATGTTGAAAAGTCTTAGAAGAAGTTGCATTTCTTCTCTCAAAGCAGGCATATTTTGGTGAATTATTCAAGTCGCAAATGTTCAACTCTGAACCAGATGCATCACCTCCACTGAGTCAGAATGTTACTAAGAGCATCAAGCAAACCAGTTGTCACTCTCAGCCCAGCTAAATGTTTGTTCAAAACTCTTCTTTCTGACTTCTCCTATCAAGAAGGGCTGTGAGAAGGAAGTTGGAGAAACATTAACTTATTTGTCATTTCTGGCTAAGCAAGACTTTAGCCCATTTTGTTCTGAAACTTGGGCAAAACTTAAATTGTATGTCATGTCTTAAAAATACTGTTTTTTCTGGCAAAATGAGCATGTGTCTGAGCAGTACAATGACTACTAGAGTCACACCTTGAAAGTTGGCAAGGATCTGCAAATAGTAACTAGATCCTAATGTCTTGTAGAAGTTGTAGCAGGAAGTAAATGAAAGCATTTGTGGCTATTCACTGCCATAACCTCCACTTTCCTGAAGATATGCTTAGTATTCTGCTTTGAAAGCCTGGTTGAAATTATTCCAAGCTTGGAGAAAATTGAAGGAATTTATACCTATTAGAGAGTCCTTTAATTAAGAATCTCTAATCAGAGGTAGGCCTTTAACTCACGTAGCTGACCCTTTCTAGGTCTGAACCAGTTCTGGTACATGGATTTTTTAGAGAAATAGATTAACTCAAGGGTCAAACTTCCCTTGGCCATATATCTCAAAATTCTAGGAAATGAAAAGTTCAAGTCCATTTCAAACTTAAATTATTTATACATTAAGTAATTAAATATGCAGTCTATAATGTGGAGTAGAAAGGTATTCATTTACATTGCTCTTTTATAAAATTCAATTTCTGAATAGAAAGTATACTTTCTTTTCCTGTGCCTAGGAAGATGCATTACTGTAAACGACTATGATGAATCACAATTTCTTAAATGAAATGTGTTCACTGATTAAGATTTTTGTCTGCTTTTATTTTATATTTTGATACATATTTGTTTATTCTGGTCTATATAATTTAAAAGTATTGTCTCAAGGGACTCCTAGGTCTTCATTCTTAAGAACTCAATGTCTTACTATGTTCCTCCCATGTAACTACAAGCACCTTGTTAAAAATATATACCAAATATTAAAAGGTAGGCTATCTTGGAACAATTTAATATCAGACCAGATTGCAAATGAATGAGTCCTTGTACCAAGGTAGTTTGGTAATCTGGATATGAATGACATTAAAAGGAAAGTATTAAAGTATTAAAAGGAAACATTAATAGGAAAGACCTATTAAATTCTCAAGGCTGAGCACACAGCTCGCTTTAGTGTTAATGGCTCTTGTATGTTCATATTTTTGGAGAAACAGACTTCTGTTCATTTGTTGCTTTTAGTGTGGAATATCTTATACCAATAAATTAAAAAAATTTTTTTATCATGCCTACTTTGAAATAATTCTTTAAATGGACACTTATTATCTAAAGCATATAATTGTCTTCTGACAAAAAAGAGCATTTTATATGTTAAAAACTCTATGTTGACAAATTTAACACTAAAACAAGAATCAAAATAGAGGAAATTGTGCTTTTTGATTGCAGTGATTTCAAAATGAAAGCAATCAGTAATGAACAGTAATGGTTACTGTTTGGAGACTGCCAAATAATTCATATATCTGCATTGTTTATAGTCTAGAAAAATGCATGTGCACAGAAAGTGATTCTGTTATTAAATGTCAGTTTGCCTCTATCTTTACTTAGATTTGAAAATCTCTAATTAATATATCTTTAGACAGCTTTAGCTAATGCTCAAAAAGAAGGAAGTGCTTGATAAATATATATGCTGTACATAAGCCCAGAGGGTAGTTTAGAATAGTCATGTTATATTTGTTGGAGATAAAGTAGATGAGATGAGAGATAGAAGAGCCTTTCCAATGCAACTACTTTTCGCTAGTTTATTATTTGTCTCGTCACTTTCCTTTATAAGAAGGGTCTGGCTCTTAATTTATATATACTGTCTTTTTCCAAGAAGGTCTAAATTTATTTTTTTTTCTAAGATTTTATTTATTTATTTGACAGATGGAGATCACAAGTAGGCAGACAAGCAGGCAGAGAGAGAGGAGGAAGCAGGCTCCTTGCTGAGCAGAGAGCCCGATGTGGGGCTCGATCCCAGGACCCTGAGATCATGACCTGAGCCGAAGGGAGAGGCTTTAACCCACTGAGCCACCCAGGCGCCCCTCTAAATTTGTTTTTATGGTCAGTTCCTCTGTTATCAGTATTTTCTTAATAAAAATCTTAGATTTCTATGTATAGAAAAATAATACCTAATATTATAATATGGAACAGTAACGAAAGCAATTAATTTTTCTTGAGCATCATAAGAGATATATACTATTGTACCAATGGCTCATGAGAGTTAAATTTTTAAATTTCATATGCCTATAATTTTAAATATAATTTTTGAAGTAATATTTAGTTATTATACGATAATGCCTAGTTCTTATTTTGTGTTTTAAAATTTCAGAATGTTAAAAAAAAACAATACCAATGTAACATGGTATGATTTTACTTACAAATATTTCAATTTCTACCATACAGTTGATATTGGAAGATATATTTGCTTCAGCAATATTCAAATTTCCTTGTCTTATTAGATAACCTTTATAACTTTTTCACAATTGCACTTCCATTAGGTTCTAGTTCAATTCATATGGCCAGATGGTATGAGTTCTTTCAGAGTTTGCAAGAAGGTTAAATTGGTCCTTTGTACAAACAGTTGTAAGACATGGTTAAGAGGAAAGAAAGTCCTTTTGCTATAATAAAATACGTTTAAGTTTAACAATATGGAATATTGGACGTGAGAAAATATTGTTTTATAAAAGATTGATCAGGGATGCCTGGGTGGCTCAGTTGGTTAAGAGGCTGCCTTCGGCTCAGGCCATGATCCCAGCATCCTGGGATCGAATCTCACATCAGGCTCCTTGCTCGGCAGGGAGCCTGCTTCTCCCTCTGCCTCTGCCTGCCACTCTGTCTGCCTGTGCTTGCTTGCTCTCTCTCTCTCTCTGTCAAATAAATAAACAAAATCTTTAAAAAAAATAAAAATAAAAAAATAAAAAAGATTGATCAGTCAACAGTACTAATTGCTTTTACTGAGATAGTGATCCTTAACTACTGTTTTCTGGAGATTTGGGATTATGCTCTCCATTGACAGAGATACGATTCAATGGATAAATAAACCACAAACTGCTTAGTTTTGTTGATATTTAGTTGTTTTGGCAAATGTTTGATTTGCAAGGATAGAAATTCAGATTTGAGGATTATCTCTGGCTTTTAATTATCTCAGACTTTTATTGATATTATGGGGGTAACATAAGAAATTAGTTATGGTTTTTTTTTTTTCCTGTGTGAAACCCAAACACGGGCACACAGAGCTGAAATAGGAAAAATACTAGAACACAAGCGGTCACTTTTTTCAACACAATAAATCTGATCAGCAACTGTAGTGATGCAAAGAGGTGGTCTTCTTGATGACTAGTAAAAAAAAGTAACCTATGCAGCCATCAAAAGAAATGAAATCTTACCATTTGTGATGACATGGATGGAGCTAGAGGGTATTATGCTTAGCGAAATAAGTCAATCGGAGAAAGACAACTATCATATGATCTTCCTGATATGAGGAAGTGGAGATGCAACGGGGGTGGGGGCCAAGGGGGTAGGAAAAGAAAAAATGAAACAAGATAGGATTGGGAGGGAGACAAACCAAAAGAGACTCTTAATGTCATAAAACAAACTGAGGGGGGTGGGGGGGAGGGTTGGGAGAGGGGGGTGGGGTTACATTATATGTTTAAATTAAAAAAATAAAAATAAAAAAAAAATAAAAAAAAGGAAAAGTAACCTAGGGGGTGAGGATGATAGTCAGATTTAAAACATACTTTAAGACCGCCAGATCTTTTGAGTTTGGTTTCCTAACAGATTAGCCATGAATGACAGACTTGGCCTTAGGGGCTCAACTGTTACAGCCCCATCCCTGTGTTGAAATTGTTTGGAACTTCTAGGGGGACATCTGAGAACCTTAGGAAAGAAGATCTCCCATCCAAGTACTAACCAGGCCTGACCCTGCTTAGGTTCCGAGATCAGACGAGATCGGGCGCGTAGGAAAGAAGATCTCAAAGCACACGTGTGAGCTCTACAGTGAATCATTAAGATTTCACTATTTCAACTCTTCATTATCACTTTTTTGACTTGATCATGAAGAATAATTTGTTTTCCCAAATGAATTATTCAAGTGCATTTTAAAAATCTGTATATTTCCTTTTAAACGGATTCTCCAAAGAAAGCTATAAAGGAAGAAACACAAAATGCTATAATTTTCCTGAATTATTTGTACCTGAGCAACATGACTTAGTCACACAACAACATCTGTTAGGTTTTCAGAAATCTTCATGGTTTGTCTTTTTTTCCCTTCTGATAAAACTTTCAATGTGACATTTGGCTCTGAAAAGACATTGAACTAGCAATTTTAAATTGATCAGTATGTACATAGCTACTTTTTCTTTTCTTTTTTTAGATTTTATTTGTTTATTTGACAGAGTGAGAGGGAGCACAAGTAGGCAGAGCAGCAGACAGAGGGAGAGGGAGAAGCAGACCCCCTGCTCAGCAGAGAGCCTGATGTGGGACACGATCCCAGAATCCTAGGACTTGAGCCAAAGGCAGAAGTTTAACTGACTGAGCCACCCAAGGGCAATTTTTAAAAACGATTTTATTTATTTATTTTAGAGAGAGATAGAGAGCTTGAACAGAGAGGGGGCGAGGGAGGTAGAGAGAGAATCCCAAGCAGACTGTGCTGAGTGCAGAGTCCAACATGGGGCTCGATCCTAGGACCCTGAGATCATGACCTGAGCTGAAATCAAGAGTCGTACACTTAATGACTGAGCTACCCAGGTGCCCCAAGAGGCAAATGTTTTTTTTTTTTTAAGATTTTTATTTATTTATTTATTTGTTTGTTTGTTTGTTTGTTAGAGAGCGAGCACAGGCAGAGGCAGAGGGAGAAGCAGGCTCCCCGCCAAGCAAGGAGCCCGATGTGGGACTCGATCCCAGGATGCTGGGATCATGACCTGAGCCGAAGGCAGCTGCTTAACCAACTGAGCCACCCAGGTGTCCCGAGGCAAATGTTTTTTTTTTTAATTTATTTAAAGATTTTTATTTTATTTTGTTAGAGAGAGAGCAAGCGAGCACAGGCAGACAGAGAGGCAGGCAGAGGCAGAGGGAGAAGCAGGCTCCCTGCCGAGCAAGGAGCCCGATGTGGAACTCGATCCCAGGACGCTGGGATCATGACCTGAGCTGAAGGCAGCCTCTTAACCAACTGAGCCACCCAGGCATCCCCCGAGGCAAATGTTTTTAAACCCAAACTTTTCTGAACTGTTTGGACCAAAATATGCTTTCATTTTTATTGATTATCTATAGAGTGAGTGTGAAGAATAAGGAATTGTAGTTGTTACTCAGAAGCTTTTTTTTATTTCCTAGAAAATTTTCCTATGTATGACATAAACTATTGGAAAAACAGAATTTGATGTACAGTGGAAAGAGAAGAATTAATTTGCCTTAGGCCACATCTGGGTACAGCTGTGCGCTATTGTTGTAGGGATGCAGCTCTTGTAAAATATTTTCATCTTGGCTAATTACTCAGTATTTTAATTGTATATGTACTCATTTGTTTACATAAATGAAGAAATAAGCTACCTCTCCTAAAAAAAAAACTGTTCTTTATAGCAAAATATTATAATACCATTTTTCAATTTTTTGAAACAGAAATTTGCTACAAAGTTGTTAGTTACATGTCTAATTTATAAAATTTATGAAATATTTATGTTGCTTAATGAATAGAAAAGGTTCACTGAAACATTTTCTATTGATTTTTAACTTATTTCATGTTTTATTTTGGATTATCTCCAATTACAAATTCATTTGTAAGTTTTATTTTATAAAACAATTTAATCATGGCATTTAACTTAATTCAGAGTTCAGCTAAGCTCATTCCATAATATATGAAGGAAAAAGCACACTGGCATGACAATTACAACTTTTGCCAAAGACTTCTAGGATCTAAGAAGAAATCCTAAGTCTTTATAGGTGTAGAAAACAAGAGCTATTAAGAAAGAACCCTGAATCTAAGAAAACCAAAGAACTTTACTATACTTATGATTGTTAAGTATAATTTTAAAACTTAGTACAGCATTTAAGAAAAGAGACAGCATATCAACACATCAGCAAATCAATCTCCGTTTAGATCTCACCATAGTAAAGGAAGAAGAATTGCAAAGAGCTATAGTGTACAACAATCAGGAAAAAACAAGGGAAAATTTCTTTCTTATGCATTCATAGACTTGCCCAGTTTTATATGGCTCAAAAGAAAAAAAAATAAAAAGAAAGAATAGCCCATGGTAATTTTAGTTTGCTGGTCATAGTTTTAACTGTAGCGTGGTATAAGGGTGTGGGGCCTGGAGGTGGGTAGCATCTGGTGGTTGTCTTTACCACAGTCAGCATTGGGGGCAGGGGTGGAGAAGGCAGGACTGTCCATAGACGCTGGGAGCTAGCCAGTTGTGGCCACTTGAATGACTACGTTTCAGAATTTGTGAGGTACAAAGTGCTTCAAGCTTCTGAGAAAATGGAGACTTCAAGATAAGTCTTCTGTAGTTCTCCAATCAGTTCTTCAAGTATT
This sequence comes from Taxidea taxus jeffersonii, assembly GCA_003697995.1. Taxonomy (NCBI): domain Eukaryota; kingdom Metazoa; phylum Chordata; class Mammalia; order Carnivora; family Mustelidae; genus Taxidea; species Taxidea taxus. The sequence goes on along the minus strand of ML108143.1, from coordinate 39,831 downwards.
TGCATTTAAAGACATTTTAGCCCTATCTTCAAAAGGGGGACATTTTCTAAAACTTGAAAAGTGGTTTAGTGTTAGTGAAACTGAAATATATAGTAAAGACCACAGTATGCCTAGTTTAAAGTTATGGAAAAGAGAAATGAAAGAATCCAAACTGTGATCCTAACTACATTGAGTAGATATTATTTTACATAAAAGGAAATAAATTGCAGATGATTCTGGAACTCTGGAATACACTGGATTATAGAGTATCGGACAAATCTCTTACATAGGTAAATGAGGTAAAACAAGAGATCATGGTGATTAATATTTCTGTTCATCATTGAAGAAAGATCTTCCTTGGTTGAAAACAAAACTATCTGGCAGAAGAGGGTGGTGGTCTTCTTTAAGACAAAAGAATTCAGGGATGCCTGGGTGGCTCATTTGGTTAAGTGGCTGTCTTCAGCTCAGGTCATGGTGCCAGGGTCCTGGGATCGAGTCCCACATCAGGCTCCTTGCTCGGCAGAGAGTCTGCTTCTCCCTCTGCCTGCCGCTCCCCCCTGCTTGTGCACGTGCTCTCTCTCTCTCTCTGACAAATAAATAAATGAGATCTTTAAAAAGAGACAACTGAATTCAATGTGGTGCTGCTGTTAAAAAATACACAATGGACTCAATACCTCAAATGGAATGAATTGCATGGTATTTTAATTATCTTTGTATGTATTAGAGGCTATGAGTGAAAATGGTCTCTGTATAGACAAGCTGACTGGAATATGAAGAGAAAATTCAAAAAATCTAAAACTGTTAGGCTTTTGATTAATCAATATGACTTGTGATACTTGAAATAAGTAAAGCTGTCAAAGTCAAAGCCACTTTAGCTGCTTCTCCAACTGTATAAGTCATCAAAACAAAATCAACCCAAGACTTGATTACTACATGAGTGTATTCTAATGGTTATTGTTTTATTTAATTGGATTATTGTAATTAAAAGCTTGCCAACTAGCTCTTTTTAAAAGCATCTTGACATTTCCTTTACCCTTGGGTGATTCTATAATGGATGTTCTTTGTGGATAGGTGCTTATCTACAAATGACCATTCCTTAGCTTATAGATCAATACTAATGGGGAGAAAAAGGTTCTATTTCTTCTTTATTTAGATGGACCTTTTACATTTCAATGTGAGATGGCAAAATACTTGATTAATGTGCAGTTTGTATCTTTATAGAGAATAGAATCTCAGAGCAAAATAAGGAAAATGGGGGAATATTTTGGGACCTTGAGGATAATAGTCAACTCAGCAATGGTGGGAGTTAGTGTGGTGGTGGTGGGACTATACTTCCAAGTATCATGTTCTAGGAAAGGTGGAGAGACCACTGGGATAAGAGATGAAGAGGGTGAGAATTTTTTTTTTTAAATTCAAGTTAGTTAACATATAGTGTAGTATTATTTTCAGGATTAGAATTATTGATTCATCACTTATGTATAACACACAGTGCTCATCCCATCAAGTGACCTCCTTAATGCCCATCAACCATTTAACCCATCCCCCCACCCACCTCCACTCCAACAAACCTTTGTTTGTTCTCTATAGTTAAGAGCCCCTTACGGTTTGCCTCTCTCTGTTTTTTTTTTTTTTTTCTCATTTTATTTTTCCTTCCCTTCCCTTCTGTTCATCTGTTGTTTTTTTTCCCTCAGATTTCACATATGAGTGAAATTATATGATATTTCTTTCTCTGACTTATTTTGCTTAGCATAATACCCTCTGGTTCCATCCATTTTGTTGCAAATGGCAAGATTTCATCTTTTGATTGCCAAGCAATATTATATTTTATATATATATATGTATACACACACACACACACACACACACACACACACACACAAGTACACACCACCTCTTCTTTATCCATTCATCAGTCAATGGACATTTGGGCTCTTTCCATAATTTGGCTATTATTGATAGTGCTGCTATAAATGTCGGGGTGCATGTGAATTAGCACTTGAATCAACATTTTTGGATCCTTTGCATAAATACCTAAGAGTGCAATTGCTGGGTTATAGGGTAGTTCCATTTTTAACTTTTTGAGGAACCTCCATACTTTTTTCTAGAGTGACAGCAGCAGTTTGCATTCCTACCAACAGAGCAAAATGGTTCCCTTTTCTTTGCATCCTCGCCAACATCTTTTGTTTCCTGAGTTGTTAATTTTAGTCATTCTGATAGGCGTGAGGTGGTATCTCCTTGTGGTTTTGATTTGTATTTCCCTGATAATGAGTGATGCTGAGCATTTTCTTCATGTGTCTTTTAACCATCTAGATGTCTTCTTTGGAAAAGTATCTATTCATGTCTTCTGTCCATTTCTTAATGGGATTATTTGTATTATTATTATTATTTTTTTGGTATTGAGTTTGATAAGTTCTTTATAGATTTTGGAAACTAGAGGGTGAGAATTTCTAAGAGTAATTTTCTTATGTACAAAAACACAATAGTTCCATAAAATTTTTATTGAACATGTACTATATGCCAAGAGACTCATGAGCAATATAATCAAAAGATCACTTAGAGGTATGACTTTATTTATTTATTTATTTATTTATTTTTGATGTATGACTTTAAAAGACTCTTCTTGAGAGGGAATAAACTTATATCAATTCAATAAATATAGTAGGCATATGAACAAAGAAATAATTGAACAAATAAAGCAGTTTGAGAGAGGTAGGTAAGTTTCAGACAATGGTTAAAAGGAAGGGGTGAGGGGAAGTGTGATAGAAGAGGAGTCTGGCTAGGTATGAGTCTGAAAAGATATAAAAAGGTTGGATTGCCAAGGGTGATATTCTTCATTTCTGAGGAGATTCAGTGGGCTTTATAGGAAATTGGAAACCACCAGAGAATTTTATTTATTTATTTATTTATAAAAAGATTTTATTTGTCAGAGACAGGGAGCAAGTGAGTGAGCACACAGGCAGAGGGAGAGGAAGAAGCAGGCTCCTTGTTGCGCAAGGAGTCCAGTGTGGAACTCCATCCCAGGACCCTGGGATCATGACCTGAGCCAAAGGCAGATGCTTAACCAACTGAGCCATCTAGGCATCCCTGTCAGAGAATTTTCACTTTTGGGTGACATGATCAGAATTTTGTTTCAGGAGAATCACTCCTGTAGCCATGTAGAAGGTAGGTGGAGACTGGTAACAGGGAATTCTGTTAGGAAGTTAGGAAAGATCATGAGGGTATTTGCCAGACCAAATGGAGAGGAGTTGGAGGAAAGAAATGAAAAGTTAAGAGTGGAATTATGGTGATAGACACAAAGATAGTTAACCATCACTTACAGGTTAAGGTTGAGAGCAGAGCTAAAAGAAGGTCCTAAGATTTTTATCAAGGGAATTGGATGGGTAATGGTGACTAGTTTCTTGTGTGTATAAGTAGCAAACTTTCTTCAGAGATGTATACTCTTTTGTTTTCTCCAGCCAGGATTACATCTCAAATATATTCTGATGTAGCATGTTTTCTTGGGGAAATTTACTCTGATATACATTTGAAAGACAGTTGTCAAAAAAATGCAGGTGAATTATTACAATTACACTGTAGTTTATCAACTTCTCCAATCTCCAAATCAACTGTCTTTCTGTTTTCTCAGTCTCTCATTCTCTGGGTAATGTAAATACCTATACCTACCAATAACGACCTACTTATAACGACTAATACCTACTGACACTCTGCCTTTTGTGTCAGGGAAAATGCATTTTCCTTATTAAGGATTTAGATGCCTAATGTGTCCTTCAGATGCTTTGGGGAGAATCGGGCTGTGTAAACCGTATATTATTCCATTACAAATTATGAGTCAACAGAGTAGAATGTATTTTACAATTTATGGCTTCCTGTGAACATTAGAACAAATCTCTCAGGTCAGGGTTTGGTGGTGGAGTGTGGGAATTTTCCATGCTGTTTAGCATTGAAGTCAATGACTTTTAGTTCAAGTTATCAGTTCAAAATGAATGGGGGTCATTCGTTATTCATTTTGTGAAGTGTGGACAGTGGTCTAATAACTGAACAAAGCTTTGGATAAATTGAGGAAAATCCTTCTCTAGGTAATTCTTTGTATAGTATAGAGACTAAAGGATTTTAGATAAAGGAGAAATGTGCATGTGAAGCCTATTGATGGAAAATTCTTTTGTATACGTTCTGGATCTAAATCTCTAATCATGATCAGTTCAGGGAAGAGAAGATAGAATCATAATCATGTAGGAAAGGGGGAAGGAGAAGAAAGAAAAGAAGGCCAGAACGAATGACACAGGCAGCATAGCAATTAATTTACTGATCATAGATTTTTACAGGAACGCAAGATGCTCCAACCAAAGTTATAAAGTCAACTTCATAGAAAGGAATTAGAACATGCATACACACGTGCACACACACATTTCCCCACTACAGTGACATTAAGTCATTAAGCACTAAAAGGGAAAATAAAAAAGCTGAAAAAGCTGGAATAAGACTATTCTTTGCAAAGAAAATATGTCCAAAGAAACATTATTCTAGGAAACACCTACAGAAGGAATGCATTTAGAGATCTTCATTAGGGGAACTCTAACACTCCAAGTGTGTCCCTAGGATTTTTATTTCCAGAAATGAAGTGAAATATGAGTAGGCTTTTTGCAAATATCTGAAATTCTTGATTTCAGACTATATCTTGAAGCATAATAGGCTCCACTCAGACATACTCTAGCAGAACATCAACATAGAGTGTGAGATTTTACCCATAGTCAAGGGAAGACAGGACTTGACCCTTGGCTTGGGGAAGGGGAAAGAGTGCTTGCTTCCCTAATGTGGCAATAAAGGATTTGGCCAAGTTCAGTTTGTTGCCCTGCAGAGGATTAAGTGCATTTGATGGGGCCATGACTCTGAGCAACCTTTTGGGGCAGGAATGCTGAATAGTTTAAGTTATAATATATTACTAGAACTCCAATAGGATGTCCTAAGATATATTATATACCTTGATGAAAGAGGACCTTAAAAATGGCTTCATATCTGATTTAGAAGCTTCAAAAAATGACCAAAACTTATTCATATGTATGTTTTAACCTTGTAATACCACAAAATTCAGATAATTTATTTTATTTTATTTTATTTATTTATTTTTTTTGTTAGAGAGAGAGCAAGCGAGCACAAGCAGACAGAGAGACAGGCAGAGGCAGAGGGAGAAGCAGGCTCCCTGCCGAGCAAGGAACCTGATGTGGGACTCGATCCCAGGACGCTGGGATCATGACCTGAGCTGAAGGCAGCCGCTTAACCAACTGAGCCACCCAGGCGTCCCAATTTATTTTATTTTATTATCAATAAGAAACCCAACCATTTCAAGCTAAAGTAAAATACAAAAATTTTCATTTTATGTTAATACATTAGATAATCCTTTGTAGCATATTCATTTACTGTTGTTATATAATATGAAAATCTTCTTTTATATACGTACTGTATAGCAAAAGAGAAAGAATTGGAATTGCATATTTTGTGATATTTTGGTAATTTTAGATTAAGTCTTCCAGGAATCACTAATTATTTGTCCAAAGAAAGAAAAAATTGAGATTTCATGATCTTTATTTTGAAATATTCTGATTTTCTACTTGTTTACTTGTGTTTTTTAGACACATTTGAAACCTGTATTACTTATTTTTTTAATATTCTTTAAGCTATATGTATCATTCATTTAATACTCTCCCATTCAATTATATGGGATCATGAAGTATAAATTTTTAATATACAACAAATATTTAATAAAACCATACAATATTTTTCAACTGTAAAATGCTAATGTATATCAATGATCATCAAATCAGCAACACACATCAACCTCAGGGTTAAGTGGTAGACTGCATCAAATGTATATATTAAAAGTCCTTCTTTTTAACTTCTGGATGTCCTGGTATGTATTTCTTAAAACCAGGGAATTGGTATGACAGATATAGTTCTTTATACATTTTTTTCAGTAATCTCATATAGTAAATTCATGTATAAAATTAAATACAGAAGCAGCAATGCTATTGGCCGTGTGTGTGTGTATGTGTGTGTGTGTGAGAGAGAGAGAGAGAGAGAGCCAGAGCTAGAGAGAGAGAGAGAGAGAGAGAGCCCTGAGGAACAGAGTTTGGTAAATGTTGCTTGTAGTGGTTGTATAGAGCAATATAAAATTGTCCATTATTCAGTCAGTTAAAGAAGGATTTAAGGATGCTATAGAACCAGAGTCAGATAGATCTTTTGGGAATAGACATGAGAAGTTGATAGTGCTTCTTGAAGGCCCACTCATTGATGCTGTCTTTGTCAAGGGTTGCTTTTGAAAGCCATCCTAGCGACAAGTGGCAGCAATGAAAGAGGTGTTGTTATTGGGGATTTTGCACTAAGTCCAGCCTTTGGGGCCATAAGGTAGACCACAAGGAGGGTCTCTGCTCCTCTTTCTTGAACCATAAGGACACCCTTACAGGAGGTCCACTTAACATTTGGGTAGTATGATGACAACAGGAGAGGGAGCAGTGGAGATGATGTGATGATTTTTTTTGCTCTTCATGAGGTGAAAGAATATAAATTTCACATTAAGTATTCCAATGTGGGCAGAAGTCCAGATAACTGTGGAGAAGAGTCTAATTTCTTTGTAGCAACAGTGAGTCTCCTTTAGATTCCAGCTGGGGTGGTATAGTCTAGAAAAAAGAAGTTAATATTTACATAAATCGATAATAAGTTTAATAGCGGGATATAGGTTGACTGGATGGATTTTCTAAGATTAGAATATGTAAGTAGAATTAGTGATTTGAGTTCAAGCTAGTAACAACCATTGCTTTAGAGGCAAAATTAGCCTGTCAGTTTAGTCATTCTGTTCCTGGCTCTTTAAGCCTGGGAAGCCCACCTAGGCAAAAGTCCTGCTTGTTCGTAAGAATAGATACTAATGTAAATTACATTCTAGGTACTTCACTTTCCCCCAACTCATTCTGTGGCCTCCAAGTTCAGTATTTAGTTTCTAATCAAAATGAACTTTCTAAGTGCCTTACTTCTGGTCTCTAATGTCATTGTTTAAAAAATCTTTTGAACTCCTTTTCTGGCCTTTTAAAATTATTTTTTAAGACTTACCTTTCCCATATGGCTTTGGCCATCTCCCCTCCTCTGATCTGGTGTGGAGCACAGCTTCTCAGAAGCTAACCCTGGTCCCTAGCCACCTAGTAAGCAACCAGATGGTTTGTTTTCAGCTCTAGTAGGAAAGAAGTTGGAAAATCATGCGATATTTTATTCAGCATGGTCTAAAGGCATCTTGGTGGTGGAAAATAAACACATGAAAACTTGACCATTTGTGAAAATCATTGTAAAAGGGGTAAGTGATATACGTGATTAAGTTGAAAACCTGGGAGATTACCGTAGAGACTCTGTTCATTATATTACACAATTGCTGTGTATTGAAACAAGCTATAGGTAGATTGTGTTTAATTGTTGACTAATAATATTGCACTGTAATTTTTTATTTTTATTTTTTTATTTTGTTCATTTATTTGAGAGAGAGTGTGAGTGAGAGAGCAGCTGAGGGAGAGGGAACAGCAGACTCCCTACTGAATAGGGAGCCCGATATGGGGTTCAGTCCCAGGACCCTGAGATCTTAGCTGAAGACAGCTGTTTAACCAACTGAGCCACCCAGGCACCCTTGTATTTTTTTTTTTTTAAAGATTTATTTATTTCAGAGAGAGAGAGAAAGAGAGAATGCACACACACGAGTCAGGAGAGGGCAGAGGAAGAGAGAATCCTCAAGCTGACTCCCGCTGAGCATGGAGCCCCACACGGGGCTTGATCCCAGGACTCTGAGATCCTGACTAGAGCTGAAATTGAGAGCTGGCCTGTTTAACCAGGAGCCCCTGCACTGTATTGTTTAATTTTTTTAATTTTAATTCTTCTTTTTTTTTAAGATTTTATTTATTTATTTGAGAGAGTGAAAGAGAGCATGAAAGGGAAAAAGGTCAGAGGGAGAAGCAGATTCCTTATGGAGCTGGGAGCCCGATGCGGGACTTGATTGCAGGACTCCAGGATCATGACCTGAGCCAAAGGCAGTTGCTTAACCAACTGAGCTGCCTAGGCACCTGTATTGTTTTAATTTTCGGAGCCTGATACATCTTTTGGGTGTTTTGCTTAAAAAAAAAAAATGGAATGAAATGAATAGCTTCAGCTAAATAGCTCAGGAAGACAATGTCATTCTCTGGTAGGGACAGGAGAAAGTCTACTTATTGTAACTGTTTAAACTCAAAAGTTAGATGTCTGATAACAGGGCATTGTTTGGAGACTTTTGCAGTTCAGGTTCATGTTATCAAACTCTCTAAATTACACCAATATACAGCTGATAAGGAACCTTAATGGACCTTTCGTATCTATATGGTAACTAGGACATACACCATGTATGGTTATGCGATTGTTACCCATAAGACTTCATTCTGATAACTTAACTTCCTGTCAAGTGATGTATTGCAGAAACTTTCCAGCTTTTCATCTCTTTTACTCCAAGATTTTCTATGTGCACTGTCATTTTTAAAAGACTCACGAGCTTTAAAACTTTTGGGTTATTTTAATGGAGTTTATAGATCACTATATTGTTTTTCATTTATATATGTACAATACACATATCAAAATTATTTACATATATATGATTAGATTTATCCAGCATTGGGGTTTTTCAGAAAATTATGATAGAGACTGCAGGGGCTCACATATGAGCCAATCATTACCTTTAGAACAAATAACTAGTATATCTTGATTGTGGTTATAGTGCTATTTTTCAAATGTATCCATAAACTTTTGTGGTTACAAACATACATTTTTATTAAACTGTTACTGGATTAATTATAGTTTTCTTATATTGAACTTTCTTTTAATCAGTAGGTAATGTAATATAAAAGTCTCTTATCTTGTGGGCAGAGCTGCTTGAAAATTTTTGCCACTAAAATAAAGTTCCAGTAGTTGAAACTTTTGAGAACAACTGCTGTCCTGTTTAAAAATCCAAAAGAAATCAGTCTTTAATGTTGGAAAAATATATCAGCTATTTACATAAAATAGATTGAGAAATCTCCTATTATGAAATGTGTATAAAGCATTTGTTTTCATAATGGTGTATATGTCCCATGACCTCTGAAGTGAAGCTGAAATAATTTATTTCTCCAAAAAAATCTAACAAAGTAAATATACAAATTAAGGGGAAAATGCAATTAAAATTTCAGCCTCTATTAGTTACTTTAGAAATACATGTTGGCTAAGAGCTGGTGTGTTATAAGGAGCTGCTGGTCTGCACATGCAAAGGAAAAATTATTATATTAAAAATTACAGTTTCTGAAACATTTGTTTCTCATATGGCATCAAATAAAGTTTACTTGCAAGTTGTTTTATGTCATTTTCTCTTGGGGCTGTGTTTTCAGAAAGATGCACAGGAGGTTCATATGTACACACATCTCATTATTTCTCAGTAGGATTCATGTTTGTGCCACCTACTCATGATTTGAAGTGCATACTCTAATATCTCTGAGTTAGGCTTGTACTGGGCTTTTATAACAATATAATTCTTATTTTGTTACATGGTTTTGTAGGCTGTTTCAAAAATGAGATTCCAAATTGCCATAAAAACAAACCACCCAACCCAAAGCCCTTAATGACTCTCAACAGTCTCTTTGACATATTTAAGTAAAATATTCTGTTCCCTTCAACAAAAAGGCACAACATTTTGGGTCTGGGTTCGAGTTACATTTGGCCAGCAGCTGTTTATAAAATTGAGCAGCAGACAGTGCAATAAAAACAGATTATATGTGGATTCTATTTCTTTCTTGGACAGCCTACCTTGTAAATATTTGCTTTTACCATCAGCATATGAGAGGAAAGCATTAGCCTTTGTCCACAATTTAGAAATGGCTTAAGAAATTATAGAATGATCATGCAGGGACCCCCACAAAATGCCCCTGTTGTTTACTTTGATTATTGTCATAAAGATATTTAAAAATTCCCTGTATTTGGCATTTAAAAGAATCTTGTTTAGATCCTTTCTTAATGTGCTGAACAGAAGGCAAAATGAGCTCTGCTTTAGGCTGTATAAGTCTCTGTTGAATTTATTTAATCGAGACTATAACTTGAAGAAGAGAAAAGAGTATCTGAAAAATGTATACGATGCCATGATTCCCTATAAAAGACAGGGTGGTGGTGGGTATGAATTGTAGACAAGGGCAACAACACTGTATCATATTTCCTGGGATTTTCTGATTATAGTTAAAACATGTCAGTGGCTTCCTGTTGCTCTTGGGGGTTTCTTCCTTCACAGAACTCACAGGGCTGAGAAGATCTGGCCCCTTCCCAGCTCTCTTCACTCCTTTCCCAGGGTACCCTCCCTGCTCTTTACCCTCCACCCACTCAGTCTTCCTTTCTGTTCTTCCTCCTGCCTGAGCTGTCTCCAACTGTAGGACTGGTGTGCGGTCTGTGTCCTCTGCTTGGAAGGCCTCCTGGGCTGCCTCCTCTTCCCAGCTTCCTCCTTCCTCTCTAAGTCCCCCATCGTACTCTCTTCTTAGTACCCTATGGTTCTCTTTTTTGGCACTTACCAATATCCTGTGATTTCATGAGGCTAGGAACTCTGTTTCTGCTTACTATGGTAATATGTCTGGCATATTGTAGGCACCCAGATATTTGCTGAACGACTGAAGGAAGGACTCCCACTCTGTCACCCTCTGTTCCAGACACCAGGAGATGTAACAAAACAAACCTCACAACCTCACTTTCTAGCCAACGGTCTGCTTCCTTGCAGTTCAAGAAGACTACATTAGGTTGTTGCTGGGTGTATACCAGCCATCGTATTTGTCTCCCCCCAGGACATACAAGAGCAATATATTACTGATTTATGACACCCTATGACATGCCTTACCTAAGAAAGGGGGCATACCATAACCAAATCTTTTCTACTTCAGCGTTCCATTTTGTATAAAATAATCATCACCCCCCCCCCCAAGGCCATTTCTCTCAAGGTGATTTGGCAAACAATGATTCTAGAGCAACAGGAAAGTATGGCATTGTTTTATGAGACTTCCCTTCATTTCTCCGGGCAGCTATAGTGCGCTAAATCCTCGGTGCCTCGAGGGGCTCTTTGCCAGCTAGAAACCAGTGATTATAACCTGACGCTGTGCACATGCTATCAGAAAAGTCCTGTCAATCCACTTCTCCTAAGTACTTACCTTGCTTAGTTAGCAAAAGGCATCTATTTAAAATAAATAAAGTGAAATGAAGCACTAATGCAATGATCTAATCTAGTGAAGAGAGATTACCTAAGTAATCGTTATTTAGGAACCGGGTCATTCTGCTCTGGCTTAGAATGGACTTGCATTTCTACGTGTCACTCTGTCAGCCTTCCTTATTATTGTCACTGCAGTTATCAGCATGGTCCATGCATTTCTATCTTATCTCTTACCTCCCTCTCGGTGTTCTTATCCATTTGCAACGACTACCTAGGAGCTCTGGCCCTAGAGTGGACTGAGTGGCGGCTTTTCTGAAACCAGCTGGATACAATCAAGAGAACAGAATGGGAGCCCTCTGCCTTTCTCACTATGGAGAAGGCGCTTGAAAATTTCTCTACTCCCAGGTCCTGGGTTACTGTAAATTCCTTATGTTGTCAAAGGAGCCAATCACAGACCAGAGACAAAATTGTCTGTCAAAATATTTGTAAAAATTGTTGTTGGTTAGTAGGTTTTACTGTTAAGTAAACCTTAACATCTTTAATTTCATATTCTAAGCAATAGGACACTTAATGGGCTTAAATGAAGAAAATGGGCTGTTATATCACACTGAACGTCAAAGAAGAATGATTCTTTTATTGTCTGATTTAGTTTTCATATTGCTTGCTTCTGTGCTTGCAGAAAATGGAAACAAAGCTGTTTGTATGTTTAGAAAATTTCAAGATGGCCACTGTCATCTAAATTAGAATTTTGGCTTGTTTCCAGTTTGCATAGAGCCCTGGCCCTTTCTTTAATAACAATAGTAACAAATGCAAACCTAAAACAGTTTTGGTCTTGAGTTTGCATTCCATCCATCTTCTTTGAAATGTTAAAACATCTGGTTTTAGGGAAAAAAAAAAATTAACTTCAACATGCTTAGGGAGAAAAAGGCAGCCCACAAAATAAATCAGGGTCAAGTGTTGTTATTTCACGGGTAATTATAAAGCAGTCCAATTTATTAGTAAATCTTGCATCATGCTTGCTTATAGCCACAACTGTTGGAATTGTTCTTAGACTCTCATTGGAAAGTGGCTAAATTATAAGGTTTAGGAAAATATGGGGCCAACTGTCATGGTAAAGAATGCCATGTGGTCTTGTCATACCTTGCTTCCCTACGTTTTCCTTCTTGCAAGTGAAATTTTGCCTTTGTTTAGTTCATTTCCCCAATTAATTCATGAATTTTTACCAACAGTTACTTGGAAATAAAAAGACGCCCACAATAAATTATTGAAAAGAAAATGCTTGCTAGTTTAATTGAAGAGCAGATGGTTGGCTCAAAGGGTCTTCTTACTGTGTTTCAATAGCGCAGCAAGGAAGAGGGGGACAGGTTGCAGTGGCCCTGTTAAGCTAACACAAACAACTTGGAGGAGAGTGAGGCTCAGCATTTTGAGAAAGCCAACTACTTTGAGACTTTAATTACAGATCAAGAAGACTCTTCAGTCTCTCTTTTTAAGCAAAAGGGCTGACAAGCAATCTTTAAACAAGTCTTTAAGGGAACATAGACTGTGGCTGAAAACATGGAGTCCTCAGTTTTCAGACCAGGCAAAACCAAGACTTAAAACAAGTTAAGGGCAGCTTTACTTTTCTCCAGGGTCACTACACCACCAGGAAATGCTCACTTATTCTCCAACTGTTGAATGTATGTCTTTCTCCAAAGAACCTGAAGTCTCAGTTTTTACAGCCAGTGAAATGGGTCCTTACCTAGTGCTCTATGTTCCTTTTTCTTCTGTTTTCACCAGGTCATCCAGATTAAGATACCCAGAAGACTGATACCCAAATAGAAAATAACTAATCTAATTGTGAAATTCAGCAGTTAGATTAGGACACCATATTTAATGGTTTTCTCTTTAAGAAATTTGTGTATATAAATAAATTATTTGCCCTTTTTTCTTTTTGTCAAATAAATTGAGCCTTAAGGACAATTTATCCCTATCATTTAAAAAATGGAATGTAAGCAGTAATCCATGTTATGCCAGATACCTAGATGGGAAATTGAGCATTTGGTAAAATCCTGAAACCAAACCAAGCCAAACCTGGCTGCATTGTCCAGCTCTAAACTTCTGTTTATATTAGGATAAGTTATCGTACAATTATCTGGACAATTGACAAGAAAATCTAGAAATGAGTAAAACCTGAATAGATACTCCAAAATCTTTATATTAAAAATGTGTGTAGTTTACTAGTGGGTATGGTCCTTATCATCACCCAAAGCCTACATACTCTTATTGCACATGGAATTCTAGTAAACTTGGTTATCTCACTTTCTGTGTTGCAGTAATTGATATAAATTGGGTGGAAGAGAAAGACTGCTTGGGACAGGAAGATCAGTAGCAAAAAGAAGTGATACTTGGCAACAAGGAACATGGCAGAAAAGCTCCTAATTAGAAAGGTATTGTAAACTGGATCTATTTAATGTGGAATCCGCAAAAGCTGACCCCTAAGGCTATTTACTGTTTCTCAAACATCCCTGGTAATAATAATTACGGGGGACACATATTAAGAGCTCCAGTTCTTCTCTTGGAGATTCTGATTCACTATGTTTGGGCTAGGACCCAGGAGTCCATACTTAACAGATAATACAGGCCATCTTTAGCAATGTTTGGGAAACTGTGCCTCAAGAAAATGTGAGCTTATATGGAATTCAGTAACTGATATACAAGTGATAGACCTAAGACATTAAGAAGAGGCTAAATCAGTTGACTCTTTCTGTTTAAATGGGTAAAAGATAGTTTAACCATATTATCTAAGTGTTTCTATCAACAATGGGTTAGTTTCAGTAGGTATAAGATTCACTTCTGTTTGCTGATCATTCCCTGAAAAATTGCTTATTGGGGTGAAGAAGTGTGTAGAGAGCCATCCTCTAGAGGATGACCAGTAGAAATTGTGAATGTCATGATTTGGATTAAGCTTGTGCTCCTCATTCATAGCATTCTTCAACATTATCATCATCAGGTAGAAAGTAAGCACCTGTAAAGAACACAATATGTTATTCAGGTGGAATTTCAGGTCTTTATCTGTAAAACTATGGAATTATTCAAGACATCATTCAAGATTTTGCCCCTCTTTCAGTGAGGATTTCAACAGTGACTCCTATCAGTCTCAAATCCTGCTGTCTTTCCAGGAGAGTTTAGTATCCACTTGGATGACTTACCTTCTAACAACCTAGGCTTTCAATTTCTTGTCTTCAGTGCCAGTATGATGTTTATCTATAAGCCATTTCATCTATCCTGTTCCATTACTGTATATCAGATCTTGTTGTAACCTCAAACTTCTTCTAGGGCATCAAATTCAGCCATCATACTCTGTAATGTTTGAATTTTATGTCCCCTTTTCTTCCATTTACATTTTTCTACCACACAGTTCTTGGGAAATGTGAGAACCTCTGATTCGTCTGGACAAGTCCACTTTTGTCTTCACATCTTTCCCAGCCTGACTTAGATGTACTGTGAGTATCCTTAACTGTCTTGCCCTCTTGTCCTTCTATCATAACATTTCTGAAGATTCGCAATGCTGGATAAATATAATTAGGCCAATCCTAGATCACTGCAGTTCTGCAGCTTGTGAAAATTAAACTTGAAGATAGATGCCACTATATATTCATGATCTCTGAAGTCAGTGTCCCTCAACAGGGCCCAGTGACACTTCATTAGTTGGCTCCCTCTATTGCATTAACAGTGGTGCTTTCAACACTTCTTCGTGTTCCTTGAACCTCTGATTTTCCCTTCTCTTCTCTCACTCTCAGCAGATAATCTTGTCTCTAACTTCAAAGAAAAAATGTGAAGCATCATAAAGAAACTCTGTCAACTATCTACCAACTTTCAACCATGACAGCAGTTCCTTCTGCTCTGATTAATGCCATTGCTCATGGTCTGGAGCATTTTTATCTTCTTCTCAGGTAGCCATCTTTCTTTTTACTTTGGTCTCTCCTTACTGATCAGTTTTCATAGTTCAAATATTTCTCATATTAAAAAAAACCCTCTGTACAAACCTTCTCTCTTTCAGAGCCCTTCCAGTTGACATATATCTCTTCCATGTTTCATGGTTAGAATGAGCTGTACACTCACCTGCCTTTATATCTAACCTCTGCTTATACCTGAACCTAAATAACTTGACTTCTGGTTTTAGGTCTCTGCTGAATTTTCCTTGCCAAGTTCACCATCTGTGTCTTCATTATTAAATCCACGAGATAGTTCTTAATGTATACTTGACTTGAGTTTTTAGGAACATTATGTACTATAGAACATAAACTCCTTTGAGCCATTCTTTTTGCTTGGCTTTAGAAACTCATATTCTTCTTGCTATTCCATTATTTCTTTTTTATCTCTTTTGTGGGACCTTTTACCAACCCATTAAATTTGGGTTTCTTTTGATCTCCGTTATTGGCCCTTTACTTTTCTCACTAGATATACTCATTTATGCTATAGTTCCTATAGCATCCATGTTCTTTATGGAGCTCAACCCAACATCTCTGATCTCTATCCCTCTGTTAAGTCCAGTCCTTGGTAACCAGTTTCCTTCTGTGCATTGGTTCTCATGCACATGTTGGTCCACTGCCATGTTCTCATCCATACCACAATCATGTCTCACCTGGATTATTAAGACAATCTCCTAACAGCCTTGCAGCCTCCAGACTTGATCATCCCTTACCTATACTATAGTGAGGATTGTATTTATCTATTTATTTACTTTGAGGGGAGGGGTGAAAGAGAGGGAGAGAGAGAGAATCTTAAGTAGACCCCATCCCCAGCCTGGAGCCCAATGAGGGGCTTAATCCAAGACCCTGAGATCATGACCTAAAATGAAATAAGAGACACTTAACTGACTGAGCCATCCAAGTGCCCCAGAGTGAAATTTTTAAATGCAAAGCTAATATGCATCCAACTCCTGCTGGAAAATTTCCAGAGGCTTCCTATTATACAAGGTAATAGACTATGGCTCACAGGGGTCCTCCATGATTTCAGTCAATCCAACCTAATT
Source organism: Taxidea taxus jeffersonii (assembly GCA_003697995.1). Taxonomy (NCBI): domain Eukaryota; kingdom Metazoa; phylum Chordata; class Mammalia; order Carnivora; family Mustelidae; genus Taxidea; species Taxidea taxus. Next base: position 23,635 of record ML108143.1, on the reverse strand, counting down.
AGAGGTTTTTCCATGAGTTCCATGCTTTAGTTGTATTAAACATATTTACTTTTCATATCACTTTTAGGCCATTTTATACTGTATTTTCTTGGCCTGGGGTATTTTGCTGTCCCTACTTCTACCTGTGTGCTCTTCATGTCTGAGCCTAGGTGTCTCTTTCACTAGGATTTCTTCTTGATTGCGTTCAAATTGGACTAGACAGTTATGTGTTATGTTCCCATAGTAACTTATAGTTCCCTTCTTTTGGTACTTAACATTTTTTTTTTTTAAGATTTTATTTATTTATTAGTTAGAGAGAGAGAGCGAGCACAGGCAGACAGAGAGGCAGGCAGAGGCAGAGGGAGGAGCAGGCTCCCTGCCGAGCAAGGAGCCCGATGTGGGACTCGATCCCAGGATGCTGGGATCATGACCTGAGCCGAAGGCAGCCACTTAACCAACTGAGCCACCCAGGCATCCCGGTACTTAACATTTTTGATTGTACTTCTCATTAAATCAAAGGCTCCCTGAGAATAGGGACAGTGTATCTTGGCCACTGCTGTGGCGTAGTCCCTGGGACAAAGTAAGTGCTTAGTGAAAAATAAATTAGTAGATGAATATATGTGTAGATGTAGGAAGCTTTATACAGGACTGGAGGAAAGATACAAGAAGTAAACGCCTTTTAAGATGAGATAGTACGGGCACCTGGGTGGCTCAGTGCGTTAAAGCCTCTGCCTTTGGCTCAGGTCATGATCCCAGGGTCCTGGGATTGAGTCTCTCATTGAGCTCTCTGCTCAGCAGGGAGCCTGCTTCCTCCTCTCTCTCTCTGCCTGCCTCTCTGCCTGCTTGTGATCTCTGCCTGTCAAATAAATAAATAAAATTTAAAAAAATCTTTAAAAAAAAAGATGAGATAGTAGTAGACACTTTTTTTTGGGTAAAAAAAAAGTACTATTTCTTTTTTTTATTTAAATTTTTTTTATTTTTTATTTTTTTATAAACATATAATATAACCCCACCACCCTCTCCCAACACCCCTCCCCCCCACCCCCCTCAGTTTGTTTTATGACATTAAGAGTCTCTTTTGGTTTGTCTCCCTCCCGC
>ML108143.1:0-22458 GCA_003697995.1 Taxidea taxus jeffersonii | reverse complement strand
TACTATTTCTTTCCTGGACTTTTTGCCCTGAGAGATTTTTCTCATAGGGCTTTACCATTGGAGTAAAAGAACCATATAATACTTTAAGGCAATTTTATTGCAGTGTTCAAAACCTTGTGTTTACCTAGGATCATTGGGGGAAACAGCATTCTTCAACATGTAAATGTAAGAGTACGGGATACTGCTAAATGTCATTCCCTTTCTGTTGCACACTCATCCAGACCCCCCAGGGCACCAGACTACAAACTTAAATCTTATTTGTTGTAGGAGGTATATGCAGGTGAAGTAGATCTGCTAAAATACTACCACAACTCCTTTTGAGGTAACATTAAATTATCCTCAGTAATATTTTCCTTTTTCATATAATATTTTTCTTGATAACAAAATATTTAAGCATAATTGCATTTTACTAATACTAACTGATAAAATGGTATCGAAAGATTCAAGTAAGTTAAGCAGATATCTTTTATTGGTTTCATATGATACTTTTCTCTAGCTCCCTTTTCCATAACTATGCTCAATTACATTTCTCTAACTTCAAACCACCTTGATCATACCTCTATCCGTACCTTTCAATTCCTTCCTCCCAAGGGGGAGGGTAGAACATGTGTTTGAAAGAGTTTTATCCCTAACACAATCCATGTGACCTCCATGTCTTATAAAACGATTTCTGGTGGGAATGCTGGTGATTTTGAGGATCACATGTAATTTCCTGCTGAGCTGTTTAGCATGTGCAAATTACCATTTGACCTCCATAGTGACATATTTGTCATAGCAATTTTCACTTCTAGTGAAATGAGTTAAACTGCCTCAGTAAAAGTGATTTTAAGCAGTAATTCTTCATATAGACCTTTCACATGTATCTGCCACTATGTGTTTTACAGATTGATACCTGGGTTTCAGATATTTCTTTTCATGTTGTTTTTAATAAGAAGCACAATATTTCCATAACTCATATTTGGAATGGTTCCTGGTTGTGGAAGCAGATTATTAAAACTGAGCATATGGAGGTCTTAAAGTAGAACCTTATGGGGGAAAAACAGTTGATCAAGTCTATTTTGCAGTACTGAAAAATTAAATGCTTACAAAATCTTAGAGGGAGATTTATTCTTTATAACTTTTAAAAATCCCAGATTAGTGAACTACCCATGTTGGGTAAGTTAATAATCACATTGAAAACTCTTTTGTCATCGTTATTTTTAAAAAACTAGATTGTTCCTTTGCCTACATTTTTTCCCCTTTCTGACTGTATTGTTTGCAAGCAGTCAATGGGCTTTTTTTTTTTCCAGTATAATATTAGTTTCAGGTGTACAATTTCATGATTCAGTGCTTACATAAAACGCCCAGTGCTTATCACAAGTCAGTGGGCTTCTAAAAGACAGTCTTGAAGAGGAAGTTGAATTTCCAGTAATTTACTTTGCAGCTGAAATATTAAGAAAAAAGTTGAGGTTAATTCTAACTAATAGAGTAATAAAGTGAGAATATGATGGAAAGAACTTGTTTCTTGCATTGCCAAAAACCAGTACCCTCACAAGCTTTGCTCTTGATTCGGATTCAGTCCCACACGCACATTCATTTCTCTTCTCTGTAGACTTGCTATTTTTTCAAAGAATATAATCAGAAAATTTTATGCTATTCAAATGTACATAGTGATTGCCTCTATTTCTTCACTAAAATTTTCTTGGTACCAAATGCCCACATTCCATTATGCCCTTGATATCTAAAGACAAATAGAATACTATGTCTTAAAGAACTCTAGGAGAAGAAAAGGAAAACATTTAAAAAAATGATTGCAGTAGTATATGAGCCATGTACTCCTGGAAGTGTATTTAAAGTGCAGTGGGAATACTGAACTAATTAGGCATTCATTAGATAGACAGGAGCAGGAAGAAATAAGGGCATCTGCAAAAACAGGGAGCCATTAAGAATGTACTTGTTAAAAGAATTGTAATTCATTTGCTATGGTTAGATTTCAGGATGGTTATGAGGGAGTGGCAATGATAATTCTGAAAAGACAAGCAGAACATATTCTTATGGCCACTAGGAAACTGTTCAGTTTTAAGCAGAGAAATAACACAATCAGACTTGGTTTTGGAAAGAAGTCTGTGGCATGGAATATGGATTGAAGGATGCTCAAGTCATATTAAGAGGCCAGTTAAAAGCCTTTTGTACCCAAAGATGATGAAAGCTTTGAATTACCCTGAGGATAGAAAGGTGGGACATATTTGACAGATTTTTAAGGAAATCATAGCTGACTAAAGTTAGTAAGTTTTTGAATGTGGGAGAAAAGAGAGAGAAATCAGAGATGGCTTTTGAGTTTCTTTTTTTTTTTTTTTTTTTAAAGATTTTATTTATGGGACGCCTGGGTGGCTCAGTTGGTTAAGCGGCTGCCTTCGGCTCAGGTCATGATCCCAGCGTCCTGGGATCGAGTCCCACATTGGGCTCCTTGCTCGGCAGGGAGTCTGCTTCTCCCTCTGCCTCTCTGTCTGCCTGTGCTCGCTCACGCTCTCTCTCTCTCTCTCTCTGACAAATAAATAAATAAAATCTTAAAAAACAAAACAAAACTAAATAGACACACACACACACACACGACAGCCCATTTTTTTAGAACTGTGCTCGCTCATGCTCTCTCTCTCTCTCTCTCTGACAAATAAATAAATAAAATATTAAAAAAAAGATTTTATTTATTTATTTGTCAGAGAGAGAGAGAGAGAGGGAGCACAGGCATACAGAGGCAGAGGGAGAAGCAGGCTCCCTGCTGAGCAAGGAGCCCGATGTGGGACTCCATCCCAGGACGCTGGGATCATGACCTGAGCTGAAGGCAGCTGCTTAACCAACTGAGCCACCCAGGCATCCCTGGCTTTTGAGTTTCTAATTGGGGCGGCTGGGCCTATCTTGGTGGTGTTAACCAAAGAGGGGAAGTCATCTTGGAAAGAGAAGAAAATGAATTCAGTTTTGGATTTATTGATTTAAAGGAACCAGTAGGATATCTATGTAGACATGTCTAATGAACTATTACAAATATAAGCCTAGGGGTCAAAGACAAATGAAGTCTGGGGATAGATTATAAATCATCATCAGAAAAGACATTTAGTAAGATTAGATTACTAAGGGTGTGAGGAAAGCATTTTGAACTTGATTAATTTGATGTTTCCATTTTCATTTATGGAATACTTTGATGAAGTCATTTTGCTGTATTCATTTAGTATGCAAGAGGATTAGAATTGATAATTTTTAAAAAGCTAACTAACATTTAATAATTGTTTTTGAGGAACTATTAAAAATATCCATGACATCAAAACCACAGTCAAAGGAGCTTTATCAAAGGACTTCTGAAACATCTATGTCAGAACCTTACCCCTCAGACAGTATATAAAGTAAGAAGAAGATCAAATCTTGAGAATTCCAACATTGAGGAGGCAGGCACATGAGAAGTAGCAAAAAAGTAGAAGGAAACTAGAGTCAGAAATTTAGAAGATTCGGGAGGAAGAATTTAATAATTTGGGAGGAAGAAGAGTTAGCTGATGATTCTGCAGTTAGGAGGCTATTGCTAATATTTTCTGTATTCAGGGGTGTCCTTTGGGGCAAAAGTCAAAGGATAGTAGACTGAGGGAATAAAGGCAAGAAAGAGGTCCAAAAATCTGTTGCAGAAATTTTGTCATGTAAATGAGAAGGGAAATGCAATAGTAGTATGAAAAGATTTAGGGTCAAGATGGGGGTCTTTTTGTTTTTGCAGGGGTATGGGGCAGAAAATGGCTTATCTGAAATAATTTGAGGTGTGGGGGGAGAAGCTAGGAGAGAGAGAGTTTGAGTATACAGGAAAAAGATGATTGTTTATAAGGTAGAAGGAAATTTGGTTACTACTGTAGGAGACATGAAGGAACCAAATTTTTCCCTCTGAGACTGGAAAATTTTAGTAAAAGAAAGGTGCCAAAATAGGTAAGTATATGTGTGTATGTATATGGGGGGGGCAGATGGAGGAAACTCTGAACTTCATTTCAGATGGCTGTCATTTTTTCACTGAAGTCTAAGTTACTGAAGGTATTAACTGAGGTAAAAGGAGTAATAGTGGCTAAAAGGTAAGGCTATGGGTAAATGTTTACAAGAACTGCCCTGAGGAGTGTAAGTAAGAGCTGATCAGGGGACAGCAAAAATATATGGGGCAATGCTGAGGGGCAATGCAATATTTTAATTTATAAGGAACCAATCCTAGATCTGAGGAAAAGGATGGAAAGGAGGGAGGGAGGAGAGAGAGGAAGAAGAGGGGAGGAGAGGAAGGAGAGAAGTACCAGTGTAGATAAATTTACAATTGTGTGTTTGAGGTAGGAGGGACTGAAGAGAAGGGAGATACTGAGTAAAGGGAGATTTAACAGCCTCTAATTTCTTGGCTTAGCTGGAGGCAGCCAATATGAAGGGCCACTGATATGGGGTGACTGATAATGGTTTTGAATAGCTACTTTAGCAGTTGGAAAGGGATTTGATTAGCAACATGTTAAGTTATGAATTAGGATGCTAAAAGACCTCAGATTGTAAAGCGCAAAATGTAATGACACCAATCTGCCATGTGTATGTGTGTGTGTCTCTGTGTGTAATTTGAAGGATGATAAGCAGATCTTTGAAGAAGTGGAGAAGGGTTGAAGTTTTTAAGGAGGCTATAAGGACAAAGGGGTAAGAAAGGAGAAAGTTCTGGTGAGAAAGTGAAGAAGTAAGGATGATTTGTAGAGTTTAAAGAATTAAAATTATAAGGATGAAAGTGGCTAATTAAATATTTCTGATCAGTCTTAACCTGTGATAGCTCATTCCTTTTACTGTAGTGCAGAAATTTTATTTCTTCTATTAATGATTGCTTTATACTTCAGTTATCCTTGATGACAGAGTTCATGTGTTTTAGTTTCTCTGGTAGTGCCTGGGAGAGTCATTTGCAAAAAGCAGATCCTTACTGATGGTTCTATGAGCAAATATTATCCCCAAGTGATTCTTGCTATCTAATTATGTTCTGAGAAGAAACAATGAAAAAAAATATTGTATGTTGTTATTATTTTATTTTTTAAGATTTGTCTCCCTAGAATAGTCGACAGGGATGGGTTTTTGGAGAACTGATGTCATAACTGGACAGTTTAGATGAAAAGATCATGTATAGGATTGACTATAAAGGTCAAAGAAGGGACAAGTTGAACCAAAGCTCAAGTATAGCTGGAATTAAAGCCTTTGGATAAAAACAAAGAAAAAAAAAACCAAAAAACCATATAAGAAGGCAGGCTAACTAAATTCTTTTACAGCAAGATAATCATTTCATTTTATTTTATTTAAAAAAGCTTTTAATTGAAGTCTAGGTGATACATAAGATTATATTAGTTTCAGATGTACAACATAGAGATTTGACAATTCTACACATTATGAAATGCTCACCATGGTGAGTGTGGTTACCCTCTGTCACTGTTCAAAATTATTAAAATATTATTGATTGTATTTGATAATGCTGTACTTTTCATCCTTGTGACTTACTTATTTTATAATTGGAAGTTTGTACCTGTTCATCTTCTTTATCTGTTTTGCTGGTCCCTCACCCTCCTTGTCTTCTGGCAACCACAGTTTGTTCTGTGTGTTTAGTAGGTGTCTGTTTCATTTTTTGTTTAATTGTTTGTTCATTTGTTTTTTAGATTTCACATATAAGTGAAATCATGTGGTATTTATTTTTCTCTGTCTGTTTCACTTAGCATAATACTACTTAGGTTCATTCCTTTGCTGTGCTTTGCCTTTTATCTTGATGAAGTCCCAGTAGTTTATTTTTGCTTTTGTTTCCCTTGCCTCTGGAGACGTCTCTATGAAGTTGCTATGGCCAGTGTCAAAGACGTTCCTGCCTGTGTTCTCCTCTAGGATTTTGATGGTTTCCTATCCCACATTAAGGTCTTTCATCCATTTTGATTTTGTTTTTGTGTATGGTGTAAGAAAGTGGTCCAGTTTCATTCTTTTGCATGTTGCTGTCCAGTTTTCCCAAAGCCATTTGTTGAAGAGACTGTCTTTTTTCCACTGGCTATTCTTTTCTGTTTTGTCAAAGATTAGTTGACCATATAGTTGTGAGTCCATTTCTGGGTTTTCTATTTTGTTGCATTGATCTATGTGTCTGTTTCGTACCAGTAACATACTGTCTTGATCAGTACAGCTCAATGTCCACCAACAGATGAATGGATAAAGTAGTTGTGGTGTGTGTGTATGTATGTATATATAATGGAATATTACTTGGGCATAAAAAGGAATGAAATCTTGCCATTGCAGTAATGGGGATGGAGGTAGAGTGTATCATGCTAAGTGAAATAACTCAGTGAAAGATAAATATCATATGATTTCACTCATGTGGGATTTAAGAAACAAAACAGATGAACATAAGGCAAAAAAAGAGACGCAAACCATAAAACAGACTTTTAACTATAAAGAACAAACTGAGGTTGCTGGAGGGGAAGTGGGTGAGCAGATGGGGTAAATGGATGATGGGAATTAAGGAGGACACTTCTTGTGATGCGCACAGGTGTTGTATATAAGTATCGAATCACTAAATTCTACTCCTGAAACTTGCATTATGCTGTATGTTAACTAACTTGAATTTTGATAAAAACTTAAAAAAAAAAAAAACCAAAAAACACTGAGTTGGAAATTTGAGAATGAGAAAAGGAATGAGGGGTATCAAGTCATATGTTAAATAAAATGATTTAGTATTTTGTAGTGCTTTTAAAATAATCAAATGAGACTAAATTCTCCTGAGTGAACTTGACCAGACATTCTGTTCTTCAGACCAAAATGAGCTTTACAGTTCCATGCACGACACAGCTCTAGATATTTCCTGGGATTCTGTAATTACGTGGCCATATACTCTCGGCTTGGTGGACCAAAAAAAGAAGCAAGATCCCAAGTCCAGAATTATTTTATAACTTATTGCATCTCACTTGACAATTAATAAGTTCCCTTATATTTGCTAAATTACAGGAACATTTTTATCTTATAAGTGTTTGACATTATGAACAAAACTAAGATCTTTTATGTTGTTTCCTTAAAAGAATGGTAAATACATGGTGTTGCTTCTAGTAAATGCCCTACAGCAGCCACTTAGGTTTTCTGGACTCTCCAGAGCCTTCTCTTCACTAATTTGATCTTCAACCTGCACAAAGGTAGAGGGCTAACTGCTGTAGTATTTAACAAGATAAGGGAAGTGGCGGTGAAGAATCTAAACAATACGTTGACTCTAATTAAGGCTGCTTCTAAACATGTGTTACAAAAGAAAAGACATATGGTGTGTTTTAAGAGATTATGTCTCTGATTTAAGGGTAAGCCTTTTTAAAAAAGAGAAATTTAAGTAAAAGTAGTCTTTGATGCGCAGAATTTGTCATTGTTAAATTTTGTACCTGTAACCATGCATTTTTGGTGTGAGTTTCATAATTACATGATGAATTAAGTCCTTAAAGCTTGGTTAAATTTTAATTGTAAATATATGACTCAGAGAATTAGCCAGATGCATACTTCTTATTCTCCTTTTGCTAGACTTCTGTGAAATCTCAACAATGTTGTTGGACGTTGAATGCTTTCAGCATTGATCGATACTGTAATCAAACACAGACAGCATATTTCAAGTATTGTAATTGCTTTTTGGTTTTAAAAAAGAAGTAACTAGCAATCTAATGAGTTTGAAGAACATGTGAGAGCAGATTTTTGTATAAATTTGACTTTGTTTTCAATTGAACTTTGAAGTTAACATTTATAAACATTTTGAGGGCAGTTACTTGGTTATGTTTAAGGTTTTTATAACCCAGAGTGGTGTAACTAACGTTCCACGTATTGATGGTGAGAATGTATCGTCAAGATTTATTTCTTTATTCATTCAGTAGATCCATTTAGCATATGTTTATGAAGAACCTGCTGTATACTGGGTGCTGGCATGTAGGATTCAGATTCATTATGAAGAAATGATACATCAGAAGGAATTTTGCAAAGGTTTGGAAAAAAGACCTTTGTGGTCGGAAAATAAAAAAAAAAAGGGCAAGACTAATAATAGTAAAGAGGGCTTACACTGTGTGGCAAAATAAGACCGGAAAGAAAATATTTGACTAGAGCACAGTCCCAAGAACACATTTTTACATGATAGGGTTTTAATAAGTGTGTATTAAATAAGGAGTGAATGAGTTAATGAATAACTTTTCTTTCAAATTCTATATTGTAAAGACATACCATTGCAAATTCTGCAGACACAGATCTCTTTGCCTCTTATTAATTGACTCTCTTGACTAGACAAACACTGAAAAGGATAGCAATGGGAAGAGAGGAGTTGTAATGGGGAATAATATATCAACAGAAGAAATTTTTTTTTCTTTTAAAGATTTTATTTATTTGACACAGAGAGAGAGAGAGAGAGAGGGAGAGAGAGAGAGAGAGGGATGGAGAAGGAGAGAGACAGTGAGACACAAGCAGGGGGAGTGGGAGAAGGAGAAGCAGGCTTCTGGCTGAGCAGGGAGCCCCATGTGGGGCTCGATACCAGAACCCCAGGATCATGACCTGAGCCAAAGGCAGACGCTTAACGATTGAGCCACTCAGGCACCCCAAGAAAATATTTTTAGATGAAAATAGAAAGTAAAAATTAGTGTGGTATTTTCCAGATGTTTTAATCAAGCCATTTTATTATTTCACTTATTAAAATGCTATGCTTTAAGCATATATCTCAACAAAGAGGAAATGTTTGATAGGTTTTTTTTACTTGTATAAAAGAGTACTTTTTTTTACTTGTATAAAAGAGTACTTTTTAATTATCTCTATTTTAAATTTTGGTTATTTTTACTAGTATCAAGAAAACTAACATGCGAAACACTATTGTTTTAAAAATGGTTGATGGTGTATTAGTCATTAATAATCTCTAGAGGAGCACCTAGGTGGCTCATTTGGTTTAGCATCTGACTCTTGATTTCAGCTCAGGTCATTATCTCAGGGTCATGAGATCGAGTGCTGCATCCAACTCTGCCCTCAGCACATTTGTCTTCTTGTCCCTCTCCCTCTGCTCTTCTCTCTCTCTCTCTCTCTCAAATAAATAAAATCTTAAAAAAGTAATCTCTAGAGATTTCTCCTAGATTGAATTACCTAAAAAGCTCAAATTGCTTTTTGCTGAGTCTCTTTAATGTTTAAATGATTTATCTTTACCTTGTTTGGGCACTTTCTAACTTTATAATCAGAACTGGTTTTATAATCTAGTTTTCAGTTTCCATTTGTTATATTCTACAATCTGATTTCTGTCTCAGGAAGCATTCATAGCAATATGTATACATAAAACAGTTAAAAAGAAAAACTAGACATGTTATTATGAGAATTACCTTAATTTTTAAAATTGTGTTAAAATATACATAACAAAATTTACTCTTTAACCATTTTCAGAAGTGAATGCTTTTGTTGCATTAAACATGTTCATATTGTTGTACAATCATCACTGCCATCCGTTTCCAAAAATTTTTCATATTCTCCACTAAAATATTGCACCCATTAAACACAAATTCCCTTCCTCCTTCATCCTGGTCCCTAGCACCCATCATTCTACTTTTGGTCTCTGTATATTTGACCTCATATGAATAGAATCATACAGTATTTGCCTTACTGTATCTGGCTTATTTCACTTGGCACAATGTCTTCAAGGTTGAAATGTCATCCACATGGTATCTTATTGGCCTCAGAATTGCCTTCCCTGTTAAGGCTGAAAGTATTTTGTTTATTCATATTCTCAGTAATGCTTTGTTATTTTCTGTTTATTATTATTTTTTGATAATTGCCATATTAATGGTTGTGAAGTGGTATCTCATTATAGCTTTGATTGACGTTTCTCTAATGATTAGTGATACTGAGCATCTTTTGGTATGCCTATTGGCCATTGTGTATCTTTTTTGGACAAATATCTGTTCAAGTGCTTGCCCTTTTAAAAAATGATTATAGGGACGCCTGGGTGGTTCAGTTGGTTAAAATTATTGTAAGTTTTTGTTGTTGAGTTGTAAGAGTTCTTTATATATTCTGGTTATCAATCCCTTATCAGATATATGATTCACAAATATTTTCTGTGGGCCTTGTTTTCACTCTGTTTTTAGTGGCCTTTGATGCAAAAACACATTTTAATTTTAATTAAGTCCAATTTATCCATTTTTCTTTTGTTGCTTGGGATTTTGGTGCAATATTCAAGAAATCTGTGCCAAAATCCAATGGCATACAACTTTCCCTCTATATTTCTTTAAAGAGTTTTATAGTTTTAGCTTTTATGTTTGGGTCTTTGATCCATTTTGAATTATTTATTATATATAATGTAAGGTCAGTGGTCCATCTTCATTATTTTGCTTGTGGATTGCCAGATTTGCAACATCATTTGTTGAAACGATGTCCTTTCCCCATTGAATAGTTCTGACACCATTTTTGAAAATCATTTTGACCACATATGCAAGGGCTTACTTCTGAGCTCTTTATTTATGACAATTACTTCTTTTTCTACATGTGAATAATATTTGTTTTTATTAAGACTCTATTTCTCTTTTTTTAAAGATTTTATTTATTTATTTAACAGAGAGAGAGAGCACGAGCACAAGCAGGGGGAGTGGCAGGCAGAGGGAGAAGGAGAAGCAGGCTCCCTGCAGATCAAGGGAACTCGATGTGGGACTTGAACCCAGGACCCTGGGATAATGACCTGAGCTGAATGAAGGCAGTTGCTTAACCAACTGAGCCACCCAGGCACCCTAAGACTCTATTTTTTTAAAGAGCAGTTTAAGGTTCACAGCAAAATTAAAAGTACAGATATTTCTATACTCCCTGCCCCACTCAGAAAATTACTTTTTAACGAACTTTTTATTTGAGAATAATTTTAGATTTACAGAAACGTTGGAAAGAGTTCCTATATAACCTTCACCTGGTTTTCCTTATTGCTACTATTTTGTATTACCATGATACATTTCTCAAAATGAAATCTGTTAATTAAACTCCATGCCACTCATATTTCACTAAGTTTTCTATTACTATTCCAGGATCTAATTAAGAACAACACATTGCATCTAGTTACCATGTTTTCCCAGTCTCCTTTGATCTGTGATAATTTCTCAAATTTTCTTTATTGTCATGACTTTGAGAGTCTTGAGGACTATTGGCCAGGTATTGTATTGCATGTCTACAGTCTGGATTTGCCTGATGTACTTTTATCATGACTACAGTGAAGTTATATTTTCTAAAGAATATTACAGAGGTGAAGTACCCTTCTCATCATATCAAATCAAAGGGTACATTAAACCCACATAATATCATGGATGATGTTAATCTTCATTGCTTATTAATGTAGTATTTGCCAGGTTTCTCCAATGTAAGGCTTCTATTTTTCCTATTCCATACTCTTTTCATTATAAGTGATCACTAATTCTAAGCCATACCCAAGAAGAAGGGAATTAAACTCTCCTCTCCTGGAGGAAAGAATTTACATATATTTAGAATCCTTTTTTTAAGGATTTGTCTCTTGTTCTCATCAATAAATTTATGAGTATTTATCTTATACTTTGGGCTATAATCCAGTGCTCCATTATTTATTTTTTTTTTATCAAATTGTTCCAGCTTTGGCCTTTGGGGGCCCTATCTGGTTGGCTCCTGTGTCCTTTAGACACACCCTCCAGTCTTTTGTATTTTACAATAGTACTACAAGATGCTCTGGAATTATCTTTTATTTTCCTTGCCCCAGCTATAGAATCAGCCATTTCTCCCAAGAACACCTTGTCCTTTTTTTTTTTTTGAGAATGGTTTTTAAAACCCAAAATCTGACACAAATCTATATACATTGTTTTTTATTACAAGATAACTTATGTTGGCTTTCTATTTTTATATGGCTGATGTTTTGTTAATTAAAATTTAGAAATGTATTTGATATAAACAGATTTATTTATATCATTTTCCATGCACCAAGTTGATACTACCAATGTGGAATTAACATGGAATGAGCTCTGTATTACTTTTCCAGTATCAGTGATGAGTTGTTAGTGATTTATCCATACCCTTTGGCTGGAGAAATAGAAGTAGAAATCTTGAATTTATCAGGCCAGCTTCTTCTCAAAAAAATCAAAGCCATTCAAGCAGTGTGATAAACATACATGTTCAGTGGTTTTGTTAAAGAATTTACCTTTATGATTTATTCACATTATAGAAACTATCTTAAAGTTATTTATATAATTCCTGAAAAATTCACCATCAAGGGAATTCCAAATTTTCCAGAAAAACTTGCCATCATGACAGATCCTTAGAGAATAATTGCTCACTGGAGACTTTTTTACTCCTTTTGGTTGGAAAACATTCAATCAGTTATTCTTTACTTTGCAAAAGGTGGACACTTAAGGGTAATATTTTAAAAACTTTTTTTTTCATTGGTATTTTTAAAAAGTCTTTCAAATATTGAAAAGTGTTTATTCATATCCTTTAGCTTTAGGAAAATTAACCAATTGCCTCTTATCCCATTTTAATTCTGTGCCTTCAAAAGAAATACAGTTATTTTTCCTTTTAATGAAAGTGGTAATGATGTACTACTTAGCAAATTTAGCAGTCTTTATTAATAAAAAATTGAGAGGAAAAATAATTTTGTGATACATGTGAATCTTTTCATCTAAAATATAATATTCATTGTTGTTAACATGTTATCTATTTTGTATTAGATTTTTTAATGAAACAAAAATGAAATATATTTACTGCTGGTCTTACTAAAAACAGTATAGGACATAGCATATGAGACATTATGATTCTTACTAGATACTATGAAAGGTCCAAATACCCTGCTTTCTCCATATGAAGAATGAATGAAGACATATTTTTTCCTAATTTTCAGTGACAAGTATACTACATATTCTTATGGCCCTGAATATTGAATAGAATTTTTTATAGTTGAATTCTTCACTCTAAAAAAATTCTAGCCAAATGATTTTGATTAATTGAGACTGTCTAAAAATAAAAATCTGCCATGGTTACCATGGGTTTATCATTTCTCCTATGGACCACATTCAGCCCTCGTTCTGTGCACAGAATTCTCATTATTGTCTCTCAGTCTGCACTGCTTTTTGCGTTGGAGTTTTAAATATAAACAGTTGCTTTCAACTGAGAAATAAGATAAGAGAATTGAGATATTAAACAAGAGATGTTTATAGGACATGTATATATCCATTTTGATTGCTATAGGATGTTTTGGCTTTGTAATACAAAGGTGGCCTTGAGGATTGAATACCATATGTGCAAAAATAAAACTAGCAAATCTTTATACACTCCCTATGTGGTTATCAGTTCTTTACATAAATAAATTTCCTGCCCTGTGGGTACTTAAAATGTGCAGTAAGGATATCCTAGGAACATCTTTTATTATTCAGCTTTAAGCAGCACACTACCAAATTTCGTCTTGAGTAAAAAAAACAAAACAAAACAAAGCTCTGCCTTTACTTAAGGTAAGGATTAACATCGGTATTGCTTATGTAATGAGGTCTGTCCTTATATTTCTAGATGTTTTTTGTTATTAAGAGTAGCTGACCCTATTATATATCTGTTTTGGTAGAAACAAGCATATTTGTAAGCAAAATTTTATCCCCAGCCTGTTTCTTATCCTTTATGATAACTATCTAAAATACCTCATCTGATACACAGTCAAGGGTAACCTAAAGAAGTGAATTGAAATTACATTTGTGTTACACTCCTTGGTGAGCTCTTCAATCTTATTACTCTATGCTGTTGTCAGCTGCGGTATTCTTCTGAACTATAGTTATGGTCAAAAAGATCAACCAACAAAGATAAGAAACCTTGGACAAACCACTCAGGTAATTTTTCAATTAAGAAGTGTAAGATCCCCAAATCCCATTTTAATTGAGAAACTGACAGGGTAAGTAAAACCTTCCCCCTTGTCCCATCAAAAACTCAGGGTAAGTAGGAAAATATTAATGAGGTGTTAGCCAGAAGAATGGTGGCATAGAAACAACAAAACTAGTTGAAACAGATAAAGATGGAAATGTACAGTCAGTGATATCCTGTCCTTAATCTAAACCAGTAATGTAATGATTCAGTAGTAATCAGTAATCAGTAGGGCAACTAACTCCATAGAGTGGAGATCCACTATGGTCAGTTTGACAGATAAGGCAGCTGTAGGTATCTTCCTAATTTTGGTTCTATTAATGTATGTAGTCTATTTTTCCATGAAATGGAACTTTTCCTGTTGTTTTTGTTCTAGAAAGTAACAACAACAGTTTCAGTGCTAGTCTTAACATGATTGTATCATAATCAGCAGGGTTTTAAAAATTGTCTCAAAGGTTAATCTTGGTGATCATCACATTATACTCACTCTTATTCTTATCAGTTATATTTAGTGGCAGATTGCAAGCTTTCCTTATTATCTTGTTAAATCAAGAGGTGAAAGCCTTTCAAGGCTTCTCTTTTTAAACATCTTTTATTAATGCTAATATGCCAGATGGGAAAAATTAAAATGGTTCTGTTCTTCATGCTGCCACTACCCACAATTTTACCACATCATTTGCTGGTTAAGGAAGCATATGAAAATGATAGGTAGAGCACACAGTTGTAAAAGTTCAGAAATGATGGAATTTCTTGTCTAAGAAAAACCTTTCTTCATTTGACTAGAAAGAAAATGCCATCACTCTCTGAACATACCTAAGGAACATTGGGAAAGATGAAATTAATATAGTTGGAACTCATATACAGTATAATATTTCCTACTTACTCATGTTTGCTTCACTCTTAGGTTGCAGCCAAACACTGGCAAAATGATTACAAGAACAATCTCTTTTGGTCCATTGGGTTAATTGTCCAGAGCAACTAAGTTCATTTAAATGTTGTTTCTTTTCCATTTCCTCATCCTTTGGGAAATCAGTGGCTCTAGTGAATGCCTTCTTATTCTTCTGACAGGTCTTTGGAAATATGTACAAAATGTTTCAGCAGGTTAGACCTATCTGTCTAGAAGAATATTTTCAAATCTTCAAATTCCCCATAGACAAATCCAGATAAGCTTTGGATTCTAAGCATTTCACAGAGTCTCAATGGTTATTACACTTGGTCTTTTAAGATCTTTTAAGGTTTGACAAGCAACAGAGATGTGCATGAAAAGTGGTTTTGTAATAGGGAAAATCTTGAATTGACTCTAACTTTTGCTTAAGTTCAGTCATTTAAAACTTAATTTTGTAATATTTAATAAGAATTGAATGCACTTTGATACCAGTTAGTTTCTACTTACCTCCTAACTGATACAAAGTCTTTCTGGGTGAGTCCAGGAAAGGTCCAGCACTGTTCTGTTCTTTATGGGGAAAAATTGCTTGTAGTGGAATCCCTGGTATGAGTTAAAAGCGAGTATACTATTTTTCTTTCATTCTGCACTTAATTCAGTAAGTGCTCCCTGTTTTCTTCTCTCCTGACTCTGATTTGACTGCACAGTTTTCTATGCATCTCTTCCCCAGTATGTCTCCCACAGTCCAAATTTGTCCACAGATCAAAGAGCTAATGCTAAGAATTAATGGCTACATATGGTTGATACATTTGAAAATTGCCTTGGACTTTACTTGCCTGGGATGGCTTAGATCTGTAGCAGAAGAGTAGATGAAAGTCAGTGTCAATTGTTGGAAAGAGAATAATAGGACACTCTAAAGCACAATGAAACTAGCATCAAAATATGTATGTTCAAGGCCAGGATCTTAAATTTTATTAGTGTGCCATTTCTGGTGATTCACTTAATTTCTTTGAGCTTTAGTTTCTTTGCTGGGAATCATTCATTCATACAGCCTTGTATCCATTCACTAGAACAAATATTTTTTGAGGACGAATGATGTCTGAAACTTTATTTTCTTTATAGAATTGTTGCTGTTGACATGGGAACCACATGAAATATAAAGTATGTGTCAAATAATTGATGATCACATTGTTTCTGTAGCTTATTTAGCAAAGAAATTTATAAAGAATTCTAATACATCTTCTGAGTAGATTTTGCCTTTGTAATGACTTTCCTATATTTAGTTAATTTTAAAGTATCAGTTGTATGTTTATGTAGGTATGCATCTGGAAAGATAACTAGGAAGTCATTTCAATCTATAGAGAAGAGAGTATGTTTAGAATTCAGTTTTCCAGTAATGAACAAACAAAAACAAAAATTACCTCACTATCACCACCGACATGGACAACGGCAACAACAGCAACATAACAAAACAGTGTCTATTTCTTGCCAGCAGCTAGGATGAGTTATTTCCATTTTTCCATATGTACAGGTCTTTCAGACTACATATGGAATCTAATGAATATGGAAATCACTTACCATTAATATAATTAAATGTTAAAGTAATATTGACCTATGCATAACTGCCAAAATTTAAGATTACAATGTTAGGACTTCTCTATTTAAGATATATCTGCATTTAACAAATTGTTCTCAGCAATTTGTATTTTCATAAAAACAACATACAGTGTTGTTCAACTTCTGCCCCTATAATTTTCAGGCTGTTTTCCCATTGCCACAGTCTGCTAAACCTCTATTCCTTTTTAACAATTTCTGAGAAAGAAATCCACACAACTGCTAGACTCATAATAAGACAGAGCTGTGTAAGGCAGAGACTGGTGGTGGGAGAGACACCACGATGGCAGGGCAGCTGACTTCATTTTTAAATGGGAAAAAGGTAGCACTCAGACACCAGACCAAATGAGAAGCACATGGTCAGTAAAAGCAGAGCAGCAGACCCTGGAACTGATAGCAAGGTACGAATGTCCCGGATGTCAAACAGCTCTATCTTTTGGTCCACTTGTTTTGTTTTTTTTTTTTAACTTTTTTTTTAAAATCCTATTGAGTTACAAAAATTGCCTAATAAGGAATTATATTTCAGTTTCTGCAATTCATTTTCAAAAACAGCAAAAGAATATATTTGCTCCATAAAAATTGTATTAGCTGGCATTCACTAGTGCCAATTCTGGTCTGCTAGCTATCCCAATCATATTCCATGGTTCTTCATGTTTTATTTTAGGAGAATTCCAAAATCTGCTTGAAAAAATATGCTCAAAGATTTATCTCACAAACATGATTTTTTCCCCATGTTGTTATAAAGAAGGAGATTAAAGATATATAAAAGATTACTCATATTTGAACTGGTTAGCAAAATTATTGAAGCCAATATATAGAAAAGTAGACTTTTAAGAGGAAAATTTGGCCCATAATAGCTGAATGTATTATGAAATCTGGCTTGGTATAAGACTGTGGGGACATTAATGCAAAAACTTCCTTATTTATTAGGACACTGTCAAGGAAATTGGATTAAAAACTAAAATGGGGGAATTTGACTGATAGATTGTCTTCCCATGAAAGCCTTGACCAAAAAGACCTTCATCTTATCCATAGAGAAGGTTCATTCAACCATTATATTGAGGACCTATCAGGCACTCTACAAAGTGAGGTGCTTTCTTTCTATTCTTATTTTGCCCAGGTACATTCATCTTCTATATACTCTGGCAACCAGGAATTTGTCAATGTCAAGGAAAATACTCAGTATGAGGAGTCTGTGCAATATGACTTAGTTTAGATGGAGGAGCATCCAACTCCATGCAGATAACCTAACACCAAATTAGAAAGCTGGGCAGAACCTGTTACCTTTATTGAGTCTGGAAGGTTTAAAATGTTTCCCTTAGTAAAGAATGAAGTATAAAATTATGGAAATTTAATAACGAACATTTTTAATAGTACTCTACACATTGCTCCTTAGATAATATTTTCACTGCAATCAGTTAAGTTCTAACAGTATATACATTCTATTTTTTTAAAGATTTTATTTATTTGAGAGAGAGAATGAGAGAGAGAGAGAGCGCATGAGAGGAGACAGGACAGCAGGAGAAGCAGACTTTCCGCTGAGCAGAGAGCCCGATGTGGGACTCAGTCCCATGACTCCAGGATCATGACCTGAGCCAAAGGCAGTCGTTAACCAACTGAGTCACCCAGGCACCCTACCAGTATTTACATTCTTAATCCTTGTGTGCTGACAAAGAAACTGGGTTCCAAAACCCTCAGAGAAAGGAAATTAGTTTCTTAAGACTACAGGCAGTAAAGGATGGGCCCAGGACTCAAAGACAGAAGTTCTAATTCAAAATTCTGTGCTGTTTCCCATACTGCTGCCTTCCTTCCCAATGAATTAAGGCAAAGAAACTACGTCCATAAACAACTATTCTGAAGATTAACTTCTTTTTTCAAGAAGCAGAAAGTACAGTATAGGTCCTGGAAGACTCTGGCCATATTTTCAGGATCTAAAAATTGAATTAGCCTAGACATACTTAGGCATATCTGGATATATTCTGAGACACCTTTGGAAGTGATATTTTGATTGTGAGGGTAGGGAATACCTACTTTTGTTTCAAAAATTCTTAAGTGGCTTATTGTAACTTTTGTGTCACAAATACATTAAATTGGTGGACATATGTTAAATGTGGTTCACAGTACTACAAATTAAAAGTATCACTTAAAAGTAAATATGTTAATGTCAAAAATACAATTGTTTTTATGTATTTAAGTCATTTGTTCATTGTTGTCACCTAAAATGTCAATTTTGTAACTGAAGAAACTGTTATTAATGAAGGCAATGAACTGTTGGAATAGGAAGCCTTTTCTTGGTCTGGGTTTGAAGCCGCAGTTGCCCATTCTTGTGTTGTCTAAGGAGTAATTTTATATATGCAATATATGTTCTTCCAAAGCAAATGGCGAAATTAGAGGAGGACAGTTTCCTTGTTGAAGAAGGACAAGGTTATTTCATGTATAGATTCAATTCAGTTTTTCAGAGTGACCTTGTCTCAATACAAAATAGAAGACTGAAATACATGCACATTACATAGAACTGAAACCTTCTCATACCATTTCCTGCTTATGTTTCAAGTATGAAATATATGGATAATTTCAAATGAGGCACCATATCAATTTATATTTTCAAATGCCCTCACTACAGAATAGCTTTTATGGTAAGGACCCACCCAGCCAAACAAATGGAGTTTAGAGTTTAGACTTTTGACTAGGACAATACATGTGATTTAGCTTGCTGCAAGTTAAAAAAGACAAGTCTTAATTAAGATAAAAATAGTAAATTGCCTAAATATTGAACACATGTATGAGAATATATTAAATAAATGACTAATACATGGTTTTAAAATCTGGATAAATGTTTAAAATGTTTCTTCAATTAAAGCCTGCAAAAGATATAACCTATAAATACAACTGTTGGAACTGGCTTTATTTTTTGTTACTATGAATATGATGTATTTGATGTGCTGCTAATAGTTTATTCTGCCAACTACATTCACTTGATGAACCACATCCAGATTTTTAAATGGTGGGCCACAGCATAGATGCTCACCCCACTGCTGGGTGGAGAGGGGTGGTGAAGAGTAGAAAGGAGATTGTCTTGCATTCCTGTCCCACCCTCTCTCCCTTTCTCCTTTCCTTCTTTCTTCTCTCCTTCCCTACTTGCTTCTTTATTTCTAAAGCCATTTCTTGAGGCTTCCCCATGCTCTAAGTAATTTGCCAGAAACTAGTGAGAAAACGGTGAGCAAGATAATCACAGTATTGCCTTTGTGGCAAAGAAGAGATCAAACTGGTAACCTGGCAATATCAATTCAGTGGAATAGATTCTCTGATTGAGAATTAAAGGGTGCTTTGGGGTTCCCTGGTCAGTACCTTAAAGGAAGAAGAAAACCTCTCGGAGGAAATTACATGTAAGTGGAGAACTAATTTATCATTCATCCCTCTACTTTAAGAATTTTTTATTTCTGAAAAATTAAGATGCCACTCAATCTTCTCCACCTTCAGCTTTATTTTCAGTGTATCCCTCTACATGCCTTGGGCTCTAGCTCATATTCACAATCAGCTGCCTTAATTCTTGTGCTTCAGTTGTATTTATTTCACCCGATTTTAGGTTATATTTTGTTTCCATGCATTTCTCTAGGCAGAAGGCAAGGATTGATTCTTATTTTCCTTTTTGGTCCTCCACTTAACAAATTCTGCTCCTCATAATAGCCCAGAGTGTAACACGGTGTCTAACATAGAAGCGTCTGATGGAACTAAAATGATTTATAGATTTTTTAAATTCGCTCACTCAAACAATTGATTAATTATCTACCACGTGCAGGAAAAAGAGATCAGAAGTGAACATTCTTAATGAATAACACATTTAGTAGAGAAGATCAGACATATTACACATAGGTTCAGTTAAAAAAAATTAGTTTATAACAATCCATTCTGTCCAACAGCTATTTATTGAATGGCTACTGTGTGCCAGTCCCCATTGTCATAGCACTTATACTCTAATTGGGAGATATTGACAAGTAAGCATATAAATGAATATGATGATTTCAGGTAGTGATAAAAGTGCTAATAAAAAATTGAATAATGCAATCTGGTAGAAGATGTGTCAAAGAATTATGACAAACTGAGGCATCAAGGAAGGCCTTTATGAATAGCTACCATTTGTTGTGAGATCTGAGTGGTGAGGAGGACCCAGCTATGGAAAGATCAGTGACAAGGGAATTCAGGTGAAGGTGACATCATATGTGAGGAATGCATTTTACCTGTTTGAGAAAAGTAGTCTAGTGAGGCTGATGACCTGTGTCTAGGGAAGGAGCAGTTTTAGAGTAATGTTGGAAAAGAAGGAATAGGTCAGAACATTGTAACATCTTACAGGTTATAATAAGGATTCTGGGTTTTATTTTAAATGCAATGAGAAATCACTGAAGAACTTTAAGTAGGTGAGTAACATGATATGATTGACACATTAAAAAGGAAACTTAAACAGTTATCATATGATCTCTCTGATATGAGGAATTTGAGAGGCAGGGCAGGGGGCCATGGGGGGAAGGGAAGAAAAAAAATGAAACATGATGGGACCAGGGAAGGAGACAAACCAAAAGAGACTCTTAATCTCAGGAAACAAACTGAAGATTACTGGGGGGTAGCGGTGGGGGGGGGAAGAGATAGGTTGACTGGATGATGGACATTGGGGAGGGTATGTGCTATGGTGAGTGCTGTGAAATGTGTAAACCTGGTGATTCACAGACCTGTACCCCTGAAGCAAATAATACATTATATGTTAATAAAATTAAAGAAAGGAAACTTAACGTTCTGTATGAAAAATGAATTTTACGAAGAGGAAGATGGAGGCAGGGAGCCCTAGTTGGCAGCTATTACAGTGGCCCATGAAAAAGATGATGGTGCCTTGAACAGGAAAGGTGGGAAAGGAAACAGAAATGGAAAAATTAGAGATTATTCCATGGAGGTAGATTGAGCTGGGCTTCCTAATAGCTGAGTACCAAAAAGAGGGTAATGGATGAGTTCATCAATGACTCTGTGTCATGAGGATTCAAAATAGGAGGGAGTTACAAACATTGAGGTATGGAGGAGAAACAGTTTTCAACCATAGTAGTTCACAATATGAAGCCTTAGAGGTATAGGGTAAGCTATTTCATTGCTTCAATGTGTCTAAGGGGAAGCATATATTTACCCTCAGTAAGGTTATAGAGGATGCTTAGGGTCTTTGCTTTTGCATAGAATTATATCAACTCAGTACTGTAAGACTTAACTCACATATATTAAAAACTTACTCAGTGTAATTTGTGCCATAAAGCAGATCTTTCAAAACATAGATTCCTTGGTGGAGAATATTTAAAGGTGGAAATCCTTGGTGGCAAAAAATTTAGGACACTAATACTTAGATTTTGGTTATTTTTTTTTTAAAGATTTTTTTAAAAAATTTATTTATTTGACAGAGAGAGAGAGGGAGAGACCACAAGTAGGCAGAGAGGCAGGCTGAGACAGAGAGGGGGAAGCAGGCTCCCCACTGAGCAGAGAGCCTGATGTGGGGCTCGATCCCAGGACCCTAAGATCATGACCTGAGCTGAAGGCAGCGGCTTAACCCACTGAGCCACCCAGGCGCCCAGATTTGGGATATTTTTGTGAGTTAGCTAAGCTACGTCTTTTCTTCTTTTCTCATCTGATATACTTAGCAGTTGCTTTTCTCTATTCTCTTGACTTTTGTCTAAAGTAGCAAGGAATGCCAGTGACTGAATTAATCTTGTGTGGATTTGGGGAAGTTCAAGACAAACAGCTTTTATAAGATGATATTTTATTCTTTACATTCCAATTTCCCATATTTTCAACATTAAATCTAAAAGTTTTCTTTTAAAACTTGACCTTTTGGGGCGCCTGGGTGGCTCAGTGGGTTAATGCCTCTGCTTTCAGCTCAGGTCATGATCTCAGGGTCCTGGGATCGAGCCCCACATCGGGCTCTCTGCTCAGCGGGGAGCCTGCTTCCCCCTCTCTGTCTCAGCCTGCCTTTCTGCCTACTTGTGATCTCTGTCTGTCAAATAAATAAATAAAAAATCTTTAAAAAAAAAAAAAGGAAATCAGGTTTCCCTTGAAAATGTTAAAAAAAAAAA